>JAMKCH010037276.1:0-13852 GCA_023653785.1 Ophioderma brevispina | reverse complement strand
ATATTTATTGAATATTATAACAATGAATAACTAAATGCGTCCCATTTTTATATGACGTCGCTTCATACTGAAATGAGTATCGTGTCATATTTACAAGCTGATGAGAATTTTACTGATACTACATCAGAAAGATCAACCGCACGCGCGCCCCGGCCCGGCGGCGGCATGGAGGTAAGTTTCCTTTGATTTTTTAAATTTGATGCCTTCACTCCCAAATATTCATCTTATGGCGCGCCGTTTAAAATACTTCCGACTCCAGGATGGTGTAACTATGTTAGAACAAATCTATTTTGTTTTTTACACATTACGCATTAAAAACTGAGTAAATGTTGTTACGTTAGAGACATCACACACTGTTGCGTCTGTGCAAGAGTGGTCGGCCCCTCGTTGTCGGGTCAGGCGTGTGAGATATTGCTCAGCAGGCACTATTATCCGTGCGGTATCAAGGAGACCACTAAATGGACACCCATGGTTCGCGCCTGACATCACGCTACGATCGTGCTGCATTGTGATTGGAAGACTTTCACTATTCGTTAGTTGAAAATAAGAACATAAGATTAGGTAGATATATATGTTTTTTAATAAATGAATTATGATTTTGTTCACTATTTCATCATTAAAGTATCAATGAGCGGATTACTTTGCGTTATTGTAACGTTTATATGCGGACTTGGAGCGGTCCCTTACGTGGGCAGAAATTATGCCACTTCATCACAATAAATTCATACACACTGCCTAAAAAAAAGGCAAACCAATCCCCGGTCTTTACGCACACGATTTAAACATGGAAGGTATGTGTGATCATTGTGAATTTTTTTCTGATCTTAAAAATGACATTTTTTTCGGGAATGCAGTAATATTTTGACTCAATTCAAGGAACATGCTAACCAGTTAATGGAATTTTCATTATGACCTTGTCTGCTTTTCATAATATCAAGCTTGCATGATTTTTTCATAGTTGGCTCGTTGAGTGCATATTGGCGGTATTTTGGTCGCTGTAACCTGCACAGTTTGAGTTCATTCAATACCGTATGTCACTTCAATACAACGAACGAGGACATGAGAATCAGCTGCTCGATAATGCCCAGTGGGCATGAATAACTGGATTCTGAATGTCCTAGTTACTAGGCAACTTTCCATAGATGAATTTGGACCTGGAGCCAGAAATCTAGAAAAAGCTGCTCCTGGTCCCCGATTTTTTCAAGGGAACCGGGGAGCCGTTTTGGTAGGAGCGGGAGTTATTTTAACAAATTATTAATTACGAATAAATGGGGAAATTCTCAAAAATTGAAAGTCCCTAAAATGCGACAATAATTACGTCGCATCGGTGACATCCCCCCCAGAGAATAGAATTTCAATAGGTTTATCGCTGACTCATAACCGTACAATTGCGTCAATGTGTGGATCGAAAAGGGGTCAAATAGCGCCACGCCGGCCGCTGTCACTTTGGTAGCCGTTTGGTTACATATACACCCAACGTAATTGCCTTGGCGAATCTTAAAATCTTACTCTTTAAACTACCTTTATGACCTCTTTATCAGCAGGCGATCATTTTTTGTTGTTTTTGGTTGTAATAATGATAGGAGCAAGTATCCCCTGAAAGATATGGTTATTTGTTCAGTGTAAGCAACTTTTTATAAAGCTTCATCTTGGCGTGTTTTCGAATGTTTTCATCATTCTACCTTGACACATAACATGATTTGCTCCGCGAAGGCTTATATAACTTCTCTTTTAAACTACTTTTTAGAGGCTTTTATCATGTTAGGTGGCAATCCTTATGGTGCTCTTGGTTGTAATAACGATCGTAGGTACCCGAAAGGAATACAAGGTTATTATTTTTTTAGTGTTAAACAACTTTTGAATAACAAAACTCATCTTGGCATATTTTTGAAGTGATATGCATCCTACAAAGGCTGGGTTGCTGCCATAGTGGGCAAGGTGTGTTTTGACCCCCACCCCTTTTATTTGAACCCCCACCCTTTTTACCGAGACACCCTTTATACTGAAAATTTCGGACCCCCAACCTTTCACCATTCGCACGCAATATTTGTGATTACCACCAGTGAATGGTAACAGTAACATGAAACTTTCCAGCACCGAATTGCAACGTGCCTGTATAATAAGTGACAATTAGGCCTATGTGACATATTATATAATGTAGTTTTTTGTTTGCCAGATATCCAAATTAGCACACAGAGGTACACAATAAACGTTGCACAAAATGTTGTGTTATGATACCACATCCATGTCAAAATCAGGTAATGTAGCCTAGCCATTCAAGGGCTCGTTCTCAGATGCATGACTGGGTCACTATGCAATTTTGGTACATGATCGCCAATATCTAAGTCATTTTCAGACCACTTATCAGATCATCTTTTTCTTTCTTCCTCACTCTTCATCTGCATCAAATCCCTCAAATTTCTGCAATCGGAATCTGAAAGCTCTTTCTTCCCCAATCAACGCGATCCAAGCTCCCATTGACATTGTTTCGACTAGCGCCGCCATTTTAGACTGACTAAAACATACGCTCGCGCTATCATTTACGAAAGCTATTTTCCTTCACAAAACAGGGGGAAGACCCAAGCTATTTTGAGTAAATAAACGATTGACCATCACCGATAAACAATTATCTAAAACTGATGCTGATTGGAGGCTCCCCCGAAGATAGTTTTATCATGCTTCATGAGCTCCTTTAATTATTGCAAATCGATCGAGCTGGCCAGGATGCATAGACACATTAGTGAGCAAGGCGAAGGAAAGTGTTTTAGTATTAGGTTTCAATGTTTACAGGAAGTTTACGTCCACCCTTTATATTTCGTCTCCCACCTTTATCAAGTCCACCCTTTTTAGTGTAAAAATGTCACCCCATCCTTTGCGATTTTCAAGATGTTGAACCGGTCCGCATTATAATAAGTGGACTGCCCACTATGCTGCGGTATTTATTATTAATGTGGGTCTGTTCCTTAGGCCTAATAATTCTATTATAAGTAATATGGGCTGCTTAAGTAATAAAAGTAGAGCCATATTAACTTAAGTAATATTTGGATACTAATTATGTTGCCTTAAAAGCAAGTTTGTTAACGTATAAAACATTCGTATTAATTAGCAATAGAAATCATGAAAATTAAAACGTAAATGGTAGGCACTTAGGCCTACTGACTCAATCGTCCCAAACTAATTGACAAATGTTTAAAACAACATGCGATATTATAAGAAATTCCTAAAAAGGATAGCAAACAGAACAGTTTTTTCCTGGGTTAGGAGGCGGGCCCGGACCGCATATTATGAAGGTTTTATACATGTAATCTTTAGACATAGACATGTATAGGGTTTGGAATGGTTAAAATTAATTGTGGTTCCTGTTTTGCTGTTTTTTGTGGTTCTCAGTGGGAAAAATATTATCGTTTAAATTTTGAAAAGGCCCGTTAGATTGCGTCCATTTGCAAAATATTGTGCCATACAGTATCCGATATCGGGGGCAAATGACAGAGAGAGCTGAGTGGCCAAGTCCCAACCATGTTTAAATAGACTTGTTACAACTCGACATGTAGAAATTCCCGAAACTTATTAAATCAAATCAACTTTTCCCTATATTATATCATGTTGTGTTCATATTTATCAAGTTGTACAATCTATTTTCGTGATCATATATTGTAGAAATTTGGAGGTTTGGCCCGGAGTCTGGCCGCGGGAATTGCAGAATCCTAATCGTTTGCCTATACGTAAACACAGCGGCGATCGGAGATAGACACTTCCGGGTTTGTGTTTGCCCCTTTTCGAGCCCATCATGCTTTGCGGTTGAGCGGGCCCCTCTTGTATCGCGATTTGCGATATGGTCTATGCTTAAAAGTATTAATCTAAATCCCTGCTAAAAATGAAGAATTACATCACATGAGTAGTGTTTTACGAAAGTTCCAAAGATGTGCAAATTTCGGAAGATGGAGGAAAGGACCGACCCCAAGCTTACAAGTTACTTCCGGGTTTGAAAAGGCGTTTCTAGATAATGAGTCACACACGGTATTTTAATTTAAAAATTTGTTTGGGAGATTACAAAAAAACTCCGTACGTGTTATTGATTTTTTTCTTTTCTTTACATTTTTGAGTTTGTTGATGCCCATATCTGTCCATTAATAGTGCGCTTATAGGCAATATGGCACAATCAGTGTTTAATTTTGTTAAATTGACTGTCGATGTCAGTAGGATCTGTGCTATCGCCGTGCTATCCGGCCAACGGTTTTTAATGTCGCATTTAATCACGGCGGTAATGTGCACTGAAATAAACAAGTAGGTTGTGTAATGTATTTCAAAACCATTCGGATGCCTTTTCAACCCGCTTTTCAAACGAAAGTATTCAATAACTTTTAATTCAGGAATAATGGGAATTGAGTACACCAAAGGACCGGGCGCAATTTTGCTTTCAAAATCCGGCGCACGGGTGTGCCGATTTTCTGTCTTACCGAGCGCAAAACTTGGGAACCACTGGGTAAAAATCGCCCGGCTAAGGAAAGGCTTGTTACTAGGACTAGGCCCGGGACTGGCATGACTGGAGAGTGTGAGTCTGTGTAATTCTACACTGACTCTGCACTGGCTGGGGTGAATGAAAAAACGAAAAATCTCAAAGTCTTACAGAAGTAGAACATAAAATTTAGTGAGGATACTTACCATAACTTGGACTCTAATAGCATCCCGGTTTGCACCTGGCCGTGTGATCCTAAAGAAGCCATTTTGCAGGCATAATTCATTCGTTCTTTACAGTATTTCATCCGTCCATGTCTACGATTTTCTGGATGATTTTCTGACAGTAGACTGGCAATGCGCATGCGTCAATCACAGGGGTCATTGCTCTCCAAAATAGAGATGGGCATAGTTCATATTTGTAATTTTCGCCCTGTAATTAGCTGTAATTGCCTTTTGCATTCTTTTATTTATTGAAATTTTCATCCGATTTAGTTCACTGGTTATATTTTGACCATTCTAGGTTTGGCAATTAAAACTACCGGGGAAGAAAAGAAAGTGGTGAGTTGATCTTTTACAAGAGGTATTACAAATAATTGTTAGAAATTGGGGTATTTTTCAAGCATATTGATTTGTCCGAAATCTAATTTCTTTCTTTCACCAATCTGTATTTTTTTATTGAATTTATAGTTTATCGGTTGTACAGTGTCTGTGGAAGAGAAGGACCAAAATTAGCCCCTCAGACAATGCCTCGGCCCCCCCCCCCCCAATTTGCAAAGGTTTGGGTTAACGCCACCGAATAAAGGCTAGTAATTATAAAAGTGCCATATTTTTAACAATGTAAAAAATGGTCAACTGCAACATTTTTGCATTTTTGGGGCAATTAGGGCCTTGCAATGTGCCACTACTATGTGAACAGAATTGGATAAAAATTTCACAGAAGTCGGGTAATGAGAGATAGGCCTAGTATTCAATTTCGGGCTTTTTTCGATTTACTTGTTTACCCAACCAACCCTGAAATACATACTTAGTGGAAAGAGTAGAAGGAAAGTGACTAAGTGAAATGAAGGACAACGCTAAAAGGACATCGCCGATAAGGAGAGAGGAGCCCCGGCCTCTACAATCATCATAGTTATATTTCACCATTCATTCATTCATTCATATGTCTTCAGCACTCACAAGATATAATTGCCATACAATGCATAAGTAATTATAAGATTTGCACATATTAAAAAATTAAAAACAAGATGACAGCACCAGTTAACAAACGAGAAGAGAGACATAATGGTTTTATAAACCAAGAGATTAACAGGATACCCCAAAACCGATTTGTAAAGGCTTATTTTCATTAGGTCCTTAAGAACAACACCTGAAATATGAGGACAAAACAGGAGGCAGAGGGCTTGAAAATTAATAATACAGGTGAATAAAACATTGACACCAAAATATTGCACTTAAACAGTAAAGGGGGAAAAAATAAATTACAGGGGCCTAAATTATGAAAAAACAAAGGATCCTGCTCCGCAGCAGGGCCTGCTCGATAGAAATGTTTGGCGGCCCTCTTTGAATTTATTGAGAAGTTTTGTTTATTTGCTTGACTGAGCTAGGAAGAATCCAAGTTGGATCCCCTGTAAAAAAAACATTGCCTGGCCTGGCCTTGCAACCCTTGGGACAGAGAATTGTGTGGGCCACCCCTGGTACTGTAATGATGTAGTGATGATATCGGGTAAATTGAAATTTTAAATATTCTGGGGATAAACCATGATAATTTTGAAGACCTGATTCAATTTTTTAGTTGGATCACCCTTCCTTGACAGATAATCAGCCAAGTTTTTCTGTCCGCTGCTCTGTCCACATGGGCACGTGGATCCAACCCAGAACAACCTGACCACCTTATTCTGCATATTTTGGAAGGCCTGTTTTTTAAAAACTGTGGAATGGAGGAAAACCCTGCAATAAGGCGTAGTCCTAGTTGCATAAGATGAGAGGCAGAACATAATGTTTACGATTCTACGATTTAAACTCCTGGCATGCCTATATTAAAACTTTGATCTTGAACCATCTTTTTTGATAACCTTCCCACCAATGTTTTCCCAGGACAAGGACTCAATCCATAGTAACACCCAAATACTTGACATTTTTGGTAATTTTAAGGTTTCACCTCGTACAGCTGACTGTGACCGATTGAACGTCCCTGAGTCTCCTTTTTGTACCAAATAAATACATTGGGTCTGTCTTCCCGGGTTAGTGAAATTTGTTATCCACTACCCATTGACTACAAGACTCAAGTTTCTTTACCAGCGTGTCTGCAATATAATTTGGGTCCTTGCCTGTACAAAGGCGCTATCATCACCATAGAGTAAAGTTGCAGTCGACACTGCTGGCCATGTCATTACATCAACACAGAAACAAAATTGGACCCAGGATCCTCCCTGGGGCACACCGCATGACACATTAAGGGGATCCGAGTCAACTTGGTTCACATTAACAATTTTTGTCCTGCAACTCAGATAGGACTCGAACCAGTCCACCGATGCAATACCCATGGCCCGAAGTTTCTTACAGAGAATGACATGGTCAACATTGCGACGACCTCTGGAGATCAAGCAGGACAAACCAGTGTATTGCCACAGACCTCTGATTTCGAATGTAGTCTGGTTTTTTGTTAGGTGGCTAAACAGGTAATCAGTGGGAAAAAGCCCCCCTAAACCCAATTGAAATCTACAAATATTTTTTTATCTTTCAGTCATGTCTCAAGCTTAATGTAAACATCCTTTTCAAGCTTTTGATGTTACAATATATACTCATGGCCTTAGTACCAACATCGACCTGCTCCTTTTTTTAAACATGGTTTCACCCTGCCGATTTAAACTGCTTTTGGAACTACATTTGTGGTAATAGAGACATGATAATAATGGGTCAACTGGTCTTTTAGCAAATCTGCACCATCTTTGAGAAACCTTGCATGGATTCCGTCTAGCCCGGTGCTTTTGTTGATATTAAGCGAGCATAACTCTTTATAGATAAAATCGCTAGACACAGGTGACAACTGAAAATCATTAGGTGTAACGCTAATTTTTTGTAATATTCAGAAAATTTGTGCGGACTCCACATCAAAGTTTTCGAGAGATGCAGCAGTATTAGAGACCAAAGTGCTAGCAATAGTTGTGTAAAAAGCATTGATATAATTTGCTACGGTGTTTAATTATAGAACATTCACATCAATATCGAGAACATGCGTGACGAGTTGGTGGTTTACAACTACTTTATCATGTACGCAAGGTTTTCTTTACGCAAAACGTGTATCAAGCAAATTGAGAAAAGTATGAGAAACTTCAGGGCATGCTGTCTGGAAGACAAAAAAGAGATAGAAAAAAGCAGTCTTAGACTTTTAGAGCATGTCTCTATTTCATGACCATTTATTACTTAAACTAAGAAACAGGAAGATGTTGCATACAAGGGGGTGAAGCCCATTCAAACCAGTCCGTCCGTCTGGGCGCTGACATTTTGAATATTGCACGTAATAATTATTATTTGTGTGCTGTATACACACATAATGTCAATATCGATACACAATCCGTCAAAATATCATTGTTGGATGTTGTGTTGCTATGTGTGGTTAAATTTGTCCTACCCCTGGCCACACAACGAATGAAATGACACGTCATCGTCTTTGATTTAAATAAACCCCATGATACATCTTTTCACCTTAACGCGCATTGCATTATGGGAAAAAGAGTATCTGAGCACAATGAGCCAGGTGCACTATATTACACCTGGCCCCCTCTAAACACATACATCAATTGTGTATCATACCGGGATTAGTGCAGATGCAAAGCGGCACCCACGTATGTGGCAGAGCGAAGGGGCATCCATTGCCTTTTCTATTTATTGTTGGTATGGCCTCTCTATGTTTGTTTGTGGTCGGCAAAACCTGCGAGACATGAATTTCTAAAGATGACGTAACGCTTTTACCTCTCTATTTATAGAACCTCTTTGGTTGCATAGCTGCCCTTTGTTATTGGGCTTGTAAGTGATGCCTATATAGACCTTTTGTCCTTCATAGCTATAAAGAGGCTGCATGAGGCCGCCCTTTATAACAATCCAAAATACCTAGTAGCTTATGGTGCTAAGATTTTGATTATCGGCCTATAGGCCTAACCGTCTTCAACACCAAGGCATACTCTGGAATACAAAAACAAATAGCCATGACCGCGATATTTATATCATTGAGCAATAGTCGATATGAGCAAATAAAATCACCAATTCCCGTGACGCAGTTCAATAGCTTTCATTCACCATTTGTATGAGCAAAATACACCCATGTATTTAGATGATTATGGACCCAGGACATGCATTGTCAGCTGTTAGTTAACAGGTGCCCATCCAGGCTACTGAACTGGGCCTTGTAGATTAGAATGCCTACATCATAGTGATGTGGTATAAGGTATGTATGTAATAGGTTGTTGGTTTTGGCAATTCCATTTGTGTTCAGGAAACAAAAATGTCAAAATGAGGTCTTCCCCCCCCCAAAAAAGAACCAGAAGGTCACTCATATTATATGTTTGCTAAATAATATAGCGCACATCCTGGCAAAGTGGCATTGTGGTTCTTTTCTTGAGGGGAAGGGAACATATTAGAAATGCAATTACGGCCCCATTGCAGTGAGCTGTATTCTAATTTTACAAGAAAACCAAATTTTGGGGAATTATTGTAAAGTGGGTTTTTTGAAAACCAGCAAAGGTAAACTTTGGCACATGTCGCTTTTTAATGCGGAACGTTTCAAGGATTCATCCGTTCTCATGAAAAACTATAGAGGGACGCCCTTTTTTTACTCCGGCGATGTCCTTTCACTCTAAAAAAAGCCATAAAAAGTGAAATTGTGCACTCTGAAAAGAGGGAATTCAAAATGGAAATTGTTATCCAAATGTCAACTGTCACTCTTTTCAGGAGGTGGTGTTTCCAATCAAGAACATGTGTCCTCATTGAATTATTTAATAACTACCGTGAAGAAATTGAGATTAATCATTTAGAGAGGGGGCCCGAGGCACCATGCATTAATTACTCAAAAGTTGCAAAGCTCTCTTCATGGATTGCATGCCTACAGTGATCATATTCCAATATGGAGCGAAGTTAAGTTTCACTTTTCCAAGTGATTTGAATACAAGTACGTCGAGAAGCTCAGGAGACGGTTCCATCAAAAGGCTTACATCGTTTTAGAGTGAAATTTCAGAATGAACAATAGGCATCATAGAGTGAAATCCGCTCTTTTTCAGAAGTAAATTTTTCTCTTTATTAATTTAGCTCAGCAGTGATACTAAATTTAAAATTGTCCAACAATTGTGATATTGTTTGCTTGTTTCAATCTTCAGTCACGTGCTATATTTACAATTAGGGGCCCAATATTTAGTGAGACTTTTCCTTTCAATATATCAACCAATGATCCCATATACTAGATCATTGTAGCAAATCACCAAAACTAATCAAAATAGAACCAAGACAGCCCCTCCCATCACCCCTCGACATAAACGAACAACCCGCAGTAACCACACCGTCGGCGAACATCGGTAAGTATGTGCGAGTCCAACACTAATTTAAGGGAACAAGAGCAGTGAGCCATGTGGGAATTTATCAATTCACTCTTAAAAGGTTTGTGTATATATTTTATTTACGTCATCATTTGGTGCTTGTCAATTGAGAAATAACTTATTTCTTGGAGTTAGCGCTTCATCATCGGATAAGCTACCGATGACTGATTAAACAAAAGAAAAAAAAGTAAACTCAGACTTCTTAGCAAAAATATATTTCATAAGTTCTTGTTGTTTTTACTCTATCAAAAAGATAAATAGTCAGAGAGGTTAGGACAGTTGCACCGATTGATAGCGTTTAAACTTCGTTTGAGACAGCCATACGTGAATGCCCAAAATGTAAAAAATGGGGAATCTTTAAACTTTAGGCGATACCATATCCTTCGATCGGTTTTAAATTATTGTGGTTATAATATTTATTACTTAGATGGTTAGATTTAGATTATTATTTGTTTTGTTGTAATTTAAAACCCTTAAACTGGACTAAAAAATAAGCCCCTGACACTGAATAATATTAATTTGTCAAGAATTTTTTTTTTTTTTTTACAAATTTAAAATTAGTCTTGCATCGTGCACACTGATTTTTTATTTCATTAAAGGACTCAACATAACAATGGCTTATGTTTACTTAGCATTTGTAGAAATAAACAATTATTTTTATCATTATTTCATGACTTATAATGGTCACTTTTTTAAAAAACGCAGGGACAAATGAAGAATACAAAATTGTTGTTAAATTGTTATTTCTTGGCATTACAAATTAAATTTTTAGTGTGGATTATGAAGAACAACATTTTAAATGATGAATTATGAATTTATAGTTTGTCATTTAAATAGTCATTTGACAAAATGATGCATTAGTTGTCATCACTTGTAATGATTGTGCAGGCACTTAAAAATGACAAGTAAGACAATTTGTATTCATTATTGTTATGTAATTTTAAAAGTGAAACTTTTTAAGTCATGAAAATAAAGTAGAAAGAAACCATTTTTTGTACAAAAAAATTGTGAAAATGTCCTAATTTACCTAGGAGCAAATACTAAATTTGCTAAAAAGTATGGCTTTGTATATTGAAATTACGGAAATCAAACTCGCCTTTTGTTTCAATGTCAGACCATGCTGTAGCCGAAAATAGAAGGTAAGAAAGGCTATGGGGGGGGGTCTATCTCTAATCATATGGAAGCACTACCTTGACAACATTAATGGATGCCCAAAAACCTTGCGCAATGATTCACCGAAATATTAAAATATTTGAAATTTGCAGAAAATACCTTTAATTGAAGTTACAGTCCGTACGAAGCGATTTTCATACAGTAAGTTTTGCAACTGAAAAATTAACAGGAAAAAGGAAGAAAACAGCAGCACTCGAAGATATGAATATCATTCAATTGGTGTGTAGTAAAGTGTCCGTTCGGACGGGTTTTGTCCTTAATTTAGGTTGCTTTCGTTCTAATACTTGTAGGGTATAGTACTAGATGGTTATAGAAATGCAAAAATCTGCTTTGAGATTTTTTAGATTTTTGATTTTTCAAATCCGATAGTGCCTTTAAGTGATTAAAATCATCTTGCAATGACAAATGTTTAATTTGTCCAAAAATAAGACACTTTCGGTTACATGTTTCAGTGAATATAATACACAAACAACAACATAACAACAATAACCTAAACATACACGCCAAGATTTTCTTTTAAAGTAATCATTTAAAAAAATGCCAAGTGTATACATGAATCCGGACAGGAATTCAGTATGCTTTCTGCATGCTATACAAAATGTTCGGCACTACGGAACTCGGGGAGGGTTAAACATCCGGTGGAAAATCCATCCGGTTAGTCGGCGAAAAAAAACAAACAAACACAACAAACGAAAGAGAAAACTTTACAGTTTGGACTATTAAACTCAATCTATGGGTTTTAGTAGATTTTATATTTCCTTTTTAAAGGATAATGTTTAAATTTAAATTTTAGTTGGTCTATGCAAACTCTTTTTTTAATCTTTGTTCCGATCGGAGGGGGATCGGGGTACGTCACGGGAGTTATACTTGTGTACAAATGGTATAAATTAGTTTGTGTTGTTTTGCAGCTTTTTCTCTTTCTCTCTTTCCTCTCTTTCCATCTCCTTGTATTTTCTTTGTCCTTCATCTCCTCTATTTACTTCGGCTCTATTCTCTTTCGTCCTCGCCCGTCTCTCCTCTCTCTTGCTTTTTCTCTCTCTCCTCTCGTTCTCTCCTCTCTTCTCTTCTCTCTTTCTCTCTCTTTTCTTTCTCCGTTCTTCTCTTGCTCGCCTCTTTCCTCTTTTATATCTATTTCTCTTTCTCTCTCTTTCTTTCTTTTTTCTCTTAGCTTCTCTTTCTCTCCTCCCTCCCTCCTTTCCCTCACCTATGATACTGATTAAATTAACATTAGTGGTCTTTGCACACTATTTTTTAATCTTTGTTTCCGAAATATAAGTCAAAAATAATCAAAAAATTCACACAAAATACTATGACAGCAGGTTGGATGGCATAAGTCTCATGAGTGGGTATTCATGTCCTTTGAGTAAGGTACCTACTTACACTGATATAACTGTTGATTATGCTACCGACTGAAACGTCTTTACAACCATTTGCAAACATGCTTTGAAAATAGGACAATGTCATGTAGAAAGACGCCTTTATTTAGAGTTTTCAACGTACAAAGTGGTCCAACCAGTCAAAAACCGTTGTGAGAACCAGTTTGGACCAACGTTTTGAAGTTCAAACAACCGTCCCACGTAATATATTACGTGCTTACAACGTCTTTTTAAAAACGCTGTGAAACGTATATGTTCACCTGGGAGGATTGTGGTCGTTGGAAAAGTTGTGTAGACGTTATTGACGACGTAATATGCGAAAGTGCGCCAACGTGTCTATAACGTTCTTATATTAAAAACATGCAATAAGACATGGGTTTGCAGCGGTAGAAGTTATGACATTCTAGATGTAGACTATAGTGATTTCCCAGAGTTTATGATTGAATATGTCTAAGCCAGCGGAAGAACTTACCCGATTTATTCGATGTACACGGAATTAAATTCATCTTCTAAACTAACGGGAGCATGGCAACTGGCTTAGTCTTCCGGGCACTTATTTTCTGTTTCGCGGGCTTTTTTGCTCATTTGCGTCGGAGTCCTCCGCCGCCATCACAGGCGTGTTTGGTTAATGTTGGTGAAGATCGCGCATTAAGACTGATGTGTGTAGCGGGGGTGCGCGAAGGAGAGATTGATTATTGTTATTTTATTAGTATTATTATTTTGTTATTATTATTTTGCCTTTATTTGGGCATTATTTATCAAAGTGCGTGAAATTCTGTCAGCACAGATGGTTTGTTAAATTTCAGTGTGGTAATGAAAAGGGTCACTAATAGGTCACTCACTTTTGAAAAAAAAATACCAACTCTTTGATTACACTCGAGCCTATAAATATAAATTAACCTTAATTGTGATGGTCGTCAAGGGGTGGGCTGGGGTATTGATTTATTTATTTATTTATTTATTGGATAACATTCATAACGTGGCACACCCTACCCGGTGGTGCATCCAATAAAAAAAGAGAAAAAAAACAAGAAATACAAAAGACAAACTAATCAGGAAAAATTCCAAAATGAAATACCTTACAAATTAATGGGAAAAGGTTTTACACAAGCGAGTAAGTGATAACAATCGTCCAAAGAAAGAACATAGAAACTAGACAACGTTATTTCTCGAGGATCAGTTTTCCATGCAGATACAAGATATGCTTGCAGCATTGATCGAATATATTTCCTTTTCCAAGGACATAGTTATCTTGGAAAA
>JAMKCH010037275.1:0-27145 GCA_023653785.1 Ophioderma brevispina | reverse complement strand
GCACTGGAATGCTGACCACACCCACTAAGATTCATCATCCTACCACCCTACTTAGTGTTGACCTGAATGACCAAAAGACCTTGAAACGACCGTCAAATTTTTCACTACTGAATGTTGACCACACCACCAAGTTTATCATCCTACCAAATGTAAAGTGCTATAGCAGTATATCCCATTTGACCTAGAATGACCAACATGAACTTCCAATGACCATCAATTTTTCGACAATGAATGTTGGACAACAATCACCACATTTCATCATCATACCACATTTGATCAAGGGTTATCGCAGTATTATCCCATTTGACTTGAATGACCCACATGATTCAATGACCTGCAAATTTTTCGCACTGAATGTGACCACACCCACACGTTTCAGCATCCTGACCACAATGCCACAGGCCCTATAGCCATTTCATCACTTTTTGACCACATTTGACCTGTACATGACCCCACCTGCAACTCATACACCATCTACTTGGTTGACATACTATGGTTGCAAGGACACCCATCTTGTTAGATCAAAATATCGTGTTTACAAGCTTATAACAATATCTCTATTCTTGACCAAATTGACTCTATTTTGACATATTTGACCCACTACATCCAGGCGCACTGCCTACATGAGATGCATCTAAGTTGCCAAGATGGACACCCACACTTCTTTAGATCCAGAGATATGCCGTGGGACCACAACAACCACACACGCACACCACACACATGCAAAGCATTCATAGTCCCATGGGTGCCAACCAAAGTGGGCAGGGGACCATTAGTGTCAGCAATAAAAATTGGGGACCAAGCATTGAGTGATTGTTAGCCGAAACACTAATGCAGGTCATTAGAGGTCATTCAAAGCCAAAGGTCAAATAGGGTAAACATCAGTGATTAGCATGAAAGAAACTTTATAAAAAATGAGCAAACAAAGGTTTAATACCACACAGAGTCAGTAAGGAAATCAAGTTAAAAAAAACAGATCTTTAAATGACCTTCTCCAGCCCCAAAACTTAATTGCTAGAATCACAAGAATTGCATCACACAAAAATATAACCAAAAACCAAAAGCCAAACAACAACAACCAATCGCTACTCAAATCTAACAACTTTTCTTATGAAGATTCAGCACCAGTGGTGATCTTGTACAAATGTTGTTGTTCATATTATTCCTGAAATCTCAATTTTTCATACTTCAAATGCATCATCTTCTCAAAATCTGAAATACTAGCTCTATTACTCTAGTAGATTCAACCATCAATCACCTCTGAAACTTTTTTCTGAAGGTAGTAGCCCCCCCCTTTCCACGTATCAAAATGCTCAAGAATGCTAAAGTTGCAACGTCAAGATTTTGAATCAATAGGTCAATGTTGACTTATAGAAAACAAAATTTTTGTGTAGACTCTTTGCGGTTCTTTTACTTGCAGGACAATTGTAATTGAATAAAGTTGTCCATCAACAGTGTACAACCACACAAATGTCTAGAGTTGGTCGATGACTTCAAAATTACTAGAAATTTGGAATTTAATTTTTAGATAGGCCATTCCATTTTGTACCTCTGTGAATGTTCATATGGTGCATTGCATCAAAGCCAATTTGGAGAGTGTGGGCAACTGGTTAGGGTCTTCACTTGGGCCGAAGGTCCCGGTTAGAGCCCCGCGGGGCACTGCTGGGATTTAATTTTGGTACAAAATTCTGGATTTGATTTCTAAGAACTATTGATAAAACGGAAGTCCATCTTCCGTGGTCATTGGACTTGGGCAAACAAAACCATGAGAATACCCCATCCTTCGGAGGGACTTTAAGCCGTCGGTTCCCCTATACATGGAGAATCGCGACTGTATAGGTAATCGCAACTATTTTCGATAATAGTAGGGTGAAACATAACCCCTGGCTGTCCCAATTCCATCCCTGGATCCCTGACATCATTGAAAGCAGTGTCTCAACACTAGATCTAACTCAAATGGTGGGGAAAAAAAAAATCACTGGTTTTGAAAATTGCTACTCCGTGCAAAACTTTTCTTGCTTTGGGTCGGTTACCCATGCTCGTTCCAAAAAAAGATGGACTACCTTAAATCGGGACTACCGCTAGTATCAAATCCAATAATCAGTTCTAGTCCCGCTGGGGTATCAAATCAGGTGTGATTGTGACTGGTTCATGATACAAATAGGAAAAATTAACCTAAACATCAGCAAAATACCCCAAGTTGTAATTTTTCTTGGCAGTAGCACAAGTGTCATTTTCTTGGCTATTAGATATTTAAGGTATATCATTTGATTACGAATTTTAGAACGGTCCCGCAAGGGGTATAATTTACTGCAAATTGGTCCCCGTTAGGGGTGTATTTTCACTGAAACTCGCCAAAAACTGGTCCCCGTTTAGGGGGTTATTTTCCCTGAAAATTGATCCCGTTAGGGGTCACCTTCAGAACCCCTGGAACGAGCATGGTACCCACAAACCCCTGAGAACCCCCCCCCCCCCCCCCCCCCCCCGGGAACTCCCCACATTGTGTCTGTTAGTCATGGTGAGTATGTTCTTCAGACGGTAGTACTCGAGTACGAATACTCGCACTCGTACTCAAGTATGAGTCCAATTTGTGTGACTCGTACTCAGGCATAATACTAATTGTCGTCTCAATGAAAATTATCTTCTGGGAGGTAGGTGTATATACAATTCTATGATGAATCACAAAAGAACACGTCATTCGCCTGCGGAATTCTGATGATCATGCAGTTGTTTTCTTTCAAAAACTACACACGGCCCCCTTGTGGCACTTCCAATCTTGGAGGTGATGCGTATGTAGGCTGTTAGCCCCCGACTTTCAGCATTGCTCTCATCCAAAGACCCCTTTTTTTTTATTTCCAACAAATTATAAAAAAAACCTATTTGTTTTTAAATTTTTACCACTGTCGCCCAAATACCCCATTTTTTGAAAATGTTCAACCCTCCAAAGCACCTCCCGTATATTTACTAATCTTTCCCTGCCGATGGCCATGCATGTTGTGTTGAAAAACAAACCATGTGGCACTTGGCGGGATTCGAACTGGTGACCTTCGTATTACATGCACAAAGCTCTTACCAACTAGTTGGCTATTAACAAGCCAGGGTTAGTAGAGGAGCAATAGATATCATCTATAGGTCTTGGTTCTGCACATTTTTTTTTTCCGGGTTTTGACATGTAAATAACACACTTTTTTGCATTGAATCATGTCCCCATTTAACCCTCCAATTAAAAAAGAGCCTTTAAGGTCTTTGTGCGAGCAATTGGCACAATTGGATATGGTGTCTGGAATATTTTGAATCCTCAGCAAAAAGACCAATTTCTGTGCCATATGAAACACAGGATGGCGTTACATTATTAAAAACCACAAAGAGGAAAGGGCCAATATGGAACCCTGTGGGACGCCGGAGGTGAACTGGGAGGCCACTCATAATAGCACCATTAATGAACCACCCTCTACTGCAGTCGACCTCAAGATAATCATGGAACCAGGCAAGGAGTACTGTGCCACTGATCCCGGCACACCTGAGCTTCTCAATAAGGCAATGCTTCCAGAATGTCCAGGTATACCACATCAGTGGGGTAAACCCCCTGTATAGTTAGAAACTTAAGGGTTGTAAATCAACTAATTGGGTACTGCAAGCAACGATTGGGAATAAAATCATGGCCCACCACGGTCAAGAACTGCCCGTCTTTGTTAATGATCTCCAGTAATTGCAGATCAAAGGTCCAAGGTGAATGTACTTGTTCAATCCAGATATGGATGTTGATGACAATACTCAGAATCCAGGGATGGCCCCAAGGCACCTTGAAGGCCATTTTATTTTCAATTTTGTTTCTGGGAAAACTGATCTCCCTTTGGTTAGGATATTTGCCTGTGGTGCTGGTTCATGCCAACTTGAAACTATAGTTCTCTGTCAATTTCAAAGATTTTGTGTCTATTAATTCCATAATAGTCAATATAAATTGAAGACAGGATTCCTAAACTTTCCACTTCCAAAAGTTGAGAAGAATATATTTTGTGTTTTCATGTGTAAATCTTTTGATGTAGCTCGTTTAACCGTACCTAGGCTAATGGGTATATAAAAAAATCCAAATCTGGAATGTTATAACAAAGTTATGAATTTCTATATGAAAGACATCGATTGAGGCTTTTAGTATGCAGACAGCATTTGCATATGGTAAAAACCTTGATTGTTAGGAAAAAATGAGAGCGCTAGCTATCCTCAGGAAATTGCTGAGTCAGCCTTTAAAGGTCTTGCAACAAGAGATTTCAAGTTCACCATATTTTCTGTGATATGTAAGTGATTTCATATAGATTAGGGACACTCAAAAAGGACCTACCCCTTTTATTGGTTACAGAAATACTTTAAAAATGAAATTAGAGGCGATTTGGATATATTTCATATAAAACATAGGGCTGAATTTCGTATTTGCTTCCCTATATGACGAAATTAGAAATTAAACAATTTTGTAAAAAAGCAGTTTCTCGGCGTAATCATTAATTACCAAATGGGAATCTGGTTATAAAAAGCTTTTACAGAGTGCCTAACATCAGAATTCTCAAATTTTTCGGGACACCTGTATTTGAAATCTTCGTTTCACCTTTTAAATCCATGCTGTTGACTGAGTAAGATGGGCATAAATTGAAAAGAAGAATGATGTGATTATATTCAGTCTTTATTAAGATACGATACTATCTGTATATGATGTTGTTAGTCAAATAAATTAATCTGACGAAACCCGAATAAAATAGCTGTGAAGACTCCTGGAATTATTTTGCTGTATTATTTATTAATATATGTTCAAATTAATCATATAAATTATGAGTGAGGGAAAACTGGAAAAAATATGAAACTTGCAACGTAGTGTGCACTAGATGGACTTATCTGATTGACCTAGTTCGAAATGGACTAGTGTGTGAGACATCCTGAGAACATGTCAAAAGACGTTCGCAATGAGCAATAAGAGGAGCACAGGTTTATCTTCGCCATTCTGAGAACTCTGCAGAAGTTCTTTGTTTAACTATAGGAAGCAAGATTGAACACACCCTGTGATGAACAATAGACTTTGTGTAAATTGCTATGTCAAAACAATTCGAGCACAGGATGTGGAAGATTGAGGGACTTCCTTTAACATGTTTCAGGCGAAATGAAAAGATGACGAAATTTAGAATTGTCTTTCGCTTGTTTTTGTTGCATCATGGGAATTTTGCTAAGGACAAATTCTGTTGCAAGTCATCTTCCTTGCCAGTTGTCAAGAGATTTCATCGAGTGTAGGCCTCTCAAACAGAAGGGGAGAACTTTCCTATACATTCGAGTATCTATGTTTTTCATACAATTCTAGAAAGTTGCTAGAATTGTAGAGATGCTCCCTAAAATTTGGTGCCTTGGGAAAAACAAGGTTGACTTAAAATTCCAGGCAGGACCATTGCTCTGTACCAGTGACATCACCTTTAATGCACTGAGTACCTGAATGGACCAATGTTATTACCATAAGATGCAGTTATACTTACAGTGTTCTCCCAAGTCTACGAGTTTATAAATATCGGCGGTCTAGACCAAAAGGGGAACTTTTGCCGATTAAACGCGAAACTAGTTGTTGAACTGTACCAGCAAGAATTGTGTCGCAAAGATTTATGATGGATCTGATTCGACAAGAGACTGGTGGTGCGCACCCAACAGTGAACTTGGAAATACTTTCATAGTTTAATGATTTATGTGCATGGTGTTTTATTTGTAAATAGGTAAAAACATAATAATTTTTGTGCATTGTTTACTGTATGATTGATCAGAATTCATATATTGTATATATTAAAATCATTGTTTGAAATTACATCTTGGTCAAGTCATCTTCTACAAATAGTCATTGTGAATTTTGTTTTATAACCACGGGAGGTTCTTTTCGACCTTGAGTACGTTCGGAACATCCTTTTATAACACAAAAAGTTGCGTATTTATAACCTCATACCCACAGAAAACAACTATAGTCCACATGGTTGTGTCCATTCAGGCGTACCAAGGCAGTGAATCAAGGCGGGGCAAATGCCAAGTAGTCCCGCCAGCTAGAGGTGGAAAATTCGTAAATCGTCCCGATGCCGATGATTTGCTCTAATTAAAGTCTGAATTTGAGTAAAATGCACGCTATGGGTAGCGGGCACGAAAAATGTGGGCTGAAATTGCTGAAATCCCCCCAAAAAAGAGGGATATAAAGGCAACATTTTGGTCCCAATCGTCCCGCTTTTTCGAGCCAGAGGGGGCAACTTTCCCCCCTGCCCCCCCCCCCCGGTTCGTACGCCACTTTGGTGTCCTGGGTGACTAGTAGACGACTAGTTATGCTCGACTACTTGGGCGACTAGTACTTTTAAGTTAAAACTACTAAGGTGGGCCGTACTATCAGGTGGCGTGGGGGGGGGTGGAGGGGAGGCAGCTGCCCCCCCTGTGGGGAATCTTCCCCCCTCTTGCCCCCGCTGAAAAAATGAGTGATTTACATAGGCCATATACTATATCAGCAATTTTTTAATATATGCTTGCCCCCTGGAAATATTATGTGCCCCCCCCCTTGCACTCCCCGAAAAAAAAAGCTGGCTATGGCCACCTTCTATACTTTGATCAATCGCAAATTGGCGGGATTGTTTGGCTTATTTAACCTGTATGAAATTTAGGGTAGAAAATGCAAGTGTGGTAACTTAAGGGTGGGCTACGTTTTGTCATAGTAATAAAATCCAAACAAATCCCACAAATTTCTTACTGGATCATATCAAGATAGGCAGTGAGTAGTACGTATAGTTTGCCTAAGATAGTCTGGTATACTAGTCAGTCCAAGAACACATCTCTGGACCATGTTTTTGTTTTCTGTGCAGTGTACCCAGCCGACTTCCTATTCCTAGCTGTTTTGATCATGTTGAAGGTCTCATTTCTTTTGTGGAAAACCCGTAAAGAAAATTAAATAAAATAAACAATAGGTGATAACTCATGTATGCTTCCCGGGCACACTTTAAAAATCAGTTCAAGCATTTTTTAACCAGCATTTATGACAAGCGGGACAAAAATCTGAATGAAATTCATTATTAATGGTAAGGCCTAATGTGACACTCCTCCTAAGGAACATGCTTAAAATGAACAGGAAGGCATGCTTGAAATTTTGAGCAACTGAAAATTGGTTTTTTAATTATCAAGTTTTGCAAGAAAAACTTTTTTTTCACAAAACAATGAAATATTTTTGCCACACGGCAAATCTGATGTCCGCTCCAACAGGAAACTAGAATCAATTCCCTTGGCCTTAATTGGTACATTACAAAAGTCCTTCTTTTGCACACATTGAGATTGTGAGCTCTACCCTTGACAGGTTTGTTTACTAGTCAATGCACAATGTAACTGGTGCAAAAATCTCAAATATCCAGAAAAATTGGGGGCGCTCTTCAAAAAAATGTGCTGTTATGCCTGTTTATTGCTTTAAACACATCCTGGGACAGAAAGTTCCCCACTGCCCATCAATGTAATATGTGATTTAAATCATTATAATTATCATAAATAAAATATAAATGAACAAATAGCTGTATGACTGTTAATAAACAAATAAAACATTGAAAACAGAAAAATTAATAGCACAACAAACAAATCGAAAACGGGAACAATTTTTAATTTTTTTTCTGGCTCGGCCGCAGGGTCTCTTATCCGAGATACGTTACGGTTGAGCTCATTTGCAAAGGGACTTACGATCAGAAGAGGTTTGGGGGAACGAGACTATAATCCATTTCCTTGAATTTTTTTTTTCATAGGCCTCCAAATTTTTGCACGCATTTTACACTCAGTAGGAATGGATGAATCGGTATAGTTTTGGCTACCCACCCAATTCCTGTCAAGCGGGAAATTTACATAATTACGGTGTCGCGATGCGACCATCAAGATGGAGTTCCAGCGATTGAAGGGAAGAAAGCGTGGGGAGCAGAATATATAGTAAGTCAATAAGATCAAAGGGTCGCAGGGGTTTTGTAAGTGTTATTTATGACCGCGACTGTGACTGGTTTTGGTTTCTGCGATTTCATTGCTTCAAAGTTCAATTCGTGTATATTCACAGGCTGTTTACTGGGGGCGTGTGTTGAACTATTGCCGGTACGGGAGCTTTTTTCACCTACATGACCTCCGTGCTTGCCTCGTATTCTGCTCCACAGAACTTGTTAATATTTTTTGCCTGATTTGTTTAGTGGAAAAACATCTGTGTGTGTTCAAAAGACCATCAATGACCATTCCACCGTCTTGCCTGTTACTGCTGATGCTTCACAGTCTTAGTCATTGTCCAACACTGCATTGTGCATTTATTTGCTAATGCCTACTGGTCGGTCTTGGAAAGCTTAGCCTCTTGCTTGCTAACATTTGCACACGCATGATTGACAGCTTTTTTTCTGCCCTCAAAAAATGTTGAAAATAAAATAGTAAATATCCGATATTGGTAGTAAAATTTTGTTTTGTGTCCCGATACTCCTACCACCGGCTTTTAAAATCATGTGATGACTCATGATACATTTTTACCTTCCCTGGTGACGATAACTGCATCTGGGTGTTTTGCGCAGTACCAAGCGAAAGCAGAAACCTTCCAGATTTCGTGTATGTTTTGATGTGCCAATGGCCAAGTTCTGCATCCATGGCAAGATCTATGAAAGGATTGGCCTACTGCACTATGGGGTACTGCTCTGCTGACACAAAATTGAATTTAATCACAAATTGTTATTTGTTTTTATGCACATACTCTTACTTTGGACATAGTCATAGGTGGGACAGTGTACAACTGAGCTGGACGGAACAGGGGAAAGCAGTATTGTGCCACCACATATGAATTTGAATTTGTTTTATTATATAAATGGTATTAGTGAACAGCTCAACTCACAAAATCCTCTATTGCTGATGACAGTATCATCTACAAGGAAATCTCAAGTCCAAATGACCACATCATCTGGCGAAAGATTTTGGACAACATAGTGTAGTCCTACCAATTATCGGCCAATTACGGACTTCGCTAATATTTAAAAAAATAATTCGATATTTACCCACCAAAATACCATCCATGTAATGACCATCCCCACTTTACTTGTGGCAATTGAAATGGTGTTGGCAATATACGAGTTTGCTTATCACCATCGGCGAACAATGACATCGAAGCACTGTGCCAGTTTTTCGGACGCCTTTGTCCAGTTTTCGGACACCTTTGCCAGTTTTCGGACACTTCAGAAAAAGCGCTGTACGTCCGCTTTTTGTGGAACATTATAAAGTGTTAGTTATTTTGTATTCTTTACCTCGGGTAATTATTTGTGTTGTACTTGATTGTTTTATTTCAAGCACTGTCACCAGAACAACAATGTACCGTAAAGTCGTGACCCATGTGGGTTCAAGTTTAGGGCGGCGCATGCGTGATGGATATACGGCCGTCTGCAGCAGTGCTTGTCATGGAAAATGTGGAAATACGATGATAGACCGATATTGTTGACGACAATGCCCATGTTCGATGACTAAAATTAACGACATTCCCATGACAATGACGATTGCGACGACGACGATTATTATATTTTTGTTATAATTATTAGTCTAATAATAATAATAGACTAAAATATAATAGTCTATTATTATTCGTCTAATTATTATTATTATTATTAGTCTATTATTATTAGTTCTATTTATTATTATTATTATTATTAATTATTTTGGTCGACCACATGTGGAGATGGTTTTTGTCCATAGCAACTAGAAATGTTCTATATTTGGGTATAGCCTCTATGATAGTACGAAATGAAACTTTTCCCCGGGCCCTGCATGAAGAAAATATGAACTTCTATATACCAAAATCTTAATTTCCCAGGGGCACCAATTATCTTGATAAGGGGTTTCCTCCGTGACCAAGTATGAACAGAAAGCACCCTAAACATTATTTTTCCGAAGCTGGAATTTACCTCTAAATAATTTGCACCCTATAACAGTTTTCTATATCCTGTCCTATTTGTCGATATCCTACGTAGGCTATTTAAAGGCTCGCTAATCCGAACATTTGTTTCTTTATCTGTTTTTGTTAGTCTGAATGCTCGTTTTATCCGAAGTTGTGTTATTCCAATGGTTCATTATCCAAATGTTCTTGATCCGAAACTGAAATAAGGTTCGTTGATCCGAAAAGGGAATCACTGGACTAAAGAATCATGTTTAATTGTCTGATAAACGAACCTATTTCTTTTTCGAATAAACGAACCTTCGAATTAACACGCCTTCGGATAAAAAACCTTCAGGAAAAATGAACTTCGCATAAACGCACCCGTAATAACGAAATTTCGGATAAGGAACCTTCGAAATAGCGATTCTTCGGATAAACTAACCCATTTCGATAATGCGTGAACTACATTTCCCCGTACCCCGTACAGGCCTACGGACCTTCACCCTTACCCCGTAAAGTTAATGTTTTCAATGGTTGTTCATAATTAGCAATTTCAACAATAATTAACTATTTATTCGATTCTCAAACCACACACTTCTGTAATGCTTCCGTACCCTGACCCCTCCCTACTCCCTACCGTTGGCCGGACACCGGGGGGGTGGCTGATTAGATTCATGTTGAAAATAGTGCAGTTATGTCCATCACTCTGAAGAAGAAACCTAGCTCCATCAATAATAACATCCAGGGAGAATCATGTCACAGAACAAACCAGCATGATTACCTTGGCATACCAATATCAATATTACCTGTTAAGTGGACAACTCCATGCCAAAAGTCGTTGTTCAGGCTAGCCCGTGCTTAAAAGGGGGTAAACAAAAAAATGCTTAACACTTGTCAATTCAATCCCAGGCCCTGGGGGTCCGGACATAGCGGGGTTATGCCGGGACATAAGCCGGGGCATGTACCAAAAAGTATTGCCCCGCCCCTGGATGTAAGCCGGGACGTGGCCGGGAATGTACGTTTAGCTTGTCCCCCGCCGGGGGGCCGTGACAACAGTGATGATCGCTGTGACCGTAAGCCGGTCGGTAAAAAAAAATTCCCGCTCCACCGTGACAACATAAACGGGGACTTTAAGACATGTGTCACACCATATAAAACCAGGCTATCAGTGAGGATCGCCCTGCAAATCTGTGTATATCACCCATTTTTATATAGCTTACCATTGCAGTCCCGACTCTTCCATGTCGTGAAAGTTAAGTTATACAAGTAGCACACACACGGCCGTCATCGCACGGTCGTGATATCAATTAATCCGAGGATCGATATTTTAAACGTAAAACTCCAGAAAAACATAAAAAATCACCAGGAGATGTTTAAAAAAATTAAATCACGCATGAATCACAGAAATTTTATAAGTTTGTCCGATCATTTAATTCCATAAAATCAGTAGTTTGAAAAGCTCCTTTGATATTTCTTGCAATGGCATGAATAGTGCATTTTTCATTGCCATAAAACACAATACATTTTAATCCCAGATTTTATATGAAAATGCAATATTGAATCGCTCTAAACAATAAATGCTCATGAAATACATTCCGTTAGCTCAAAATACTCTTCTCGAACGGCCGCATGTTCCGATTAGATCAAAATTAAATGTAAGCCCCGCGATTTCCGAACTTGTTTTTTGGCAGTGTATTCCATTCAAAATTTTCCATTTTAATATTAATCGTGATCATTGCAAAGTTTTTTGACCCGCCGGCCGTTCAGCAAAGACGACAGTCCTGTCCAAGGCTCCTGCGTAATGTCAGCTCAATTTCGCAAGGCGCCGAGCTGAGTCCCCGGTCTGGGGTCTGACATTTAAGAACGGGTGGACACTTGAAAATTGCTCTTATAAATTAAAAGTATCACAAAATCTATTTTTAATTGCACATAAATTTCCTTTTTTTATTTGGAAATGTGAGAAAGATTTAAGTAAAATTGTAACCATTTATATTGATAAGTGGGTTTGGTTGGCTTGGGCATTAAGATCTTGGAATGGTTACTTTTTTGTTCGAGCGAAACACATGTTCAAATCAAAGTGGTCGGATATCGCCGTGGATCATGTGGATTTTTTAACAACCACTAAGGACGTTTGTTTCTCAAACATAACTTCCGTTGTGGTGAAATTTCGGCTCAGTTCTGACATTCCGGCGATCCAAAATGTAGTATTCTTTTTATATAGCAAGACCTGTTGTCGCATAGCCGGACCGATCCGGCATTGTACAGAGTTTTAAAAACAGTCCCCGCCCCCATTGGGCGAGATTATACGGGGATGGTCACACCGAAGCCCGGCTAGTATTGGCACGTGACCTAGCGGGGATGTACAAAAAATGTTAGCCCGGCTACCCGGAATTTCGTGTACTTAGCGGGGCAAAGGCGGGGGGGTGTCACTACAGCAAATGTACATTACCCGGCTAAGTCCCCCTAGTCCCGGGACCCCAGGGCCGTGATTGAAATTGACAAGTGCATTAGGAAACTTGTCAGCATGCAGTAAAGATGTGAAAGCAAGAGCTTGTCTATACACGGTTCGGCCCCCAATTGGAATTGGTGGAGAATCATGGAATCCGCATACCCAGACTGATATTAACCCAAACAGTTTGATCATTCCTTACCACTGTTGCCATTGGGAGTGCTTAACCCTATCCCCCTTACAACTTCTGGCTGTGGCCTACTGTAAATGCACAACAGGCACTTATGTTTAAATTTTATCATTAAAATTCCTGTAGTGAGACATTCATATGCACTTTGCATTAAATGCTGCATGGGCAATGCAAACTGTTATATGCCCCACCAGCATGCAGGCATCACATCATGTTTTCTGAGGGGAAATGCCCCAGCAGGCACTCATTACTCATAAGCTCGTAGCACTCTAAGTTTTGTTATCCTAAGCTAGGGGGCATGCCCAACGATAGCTCAATTGTCAGCACTGGCAACTTTTTCCATGGGCATATACCAGCATTCAAAATTTACATGATTGCCTTTGATGACCTCAAAAATAAGCATAGTTTACAGTGTGTGCACAAGCATCTAATTGGGAATATATGCCAAATATAGACTTTTCCATTCATAATCATAGGCCTAAAGTTGTAGCACTAAGTTTTGTTATCTACTAAGCTGGGGGAGGGGGAATGCCCAAACTTATGGCCATTGTCAGCCCCACCCACCCAACTTGGCCACCATTTTTTTCATTAGGCATATTACAAGCACTCACAACGACCACGATGCCTATGAGGCCTCAAATACGCATAGTTAATTAATTGTGTGCACATATTTTTATTTTGCAAAGAATAGAAATTTCATTCATATTTTTGTTTTTTAGGCTTTCATTGCTTTTTCAAGGGTTGAAAGGAAAGTCCACATAGATGATAGGACTAGATAAAATGTGTGCATTCGTGCACCTGGGTACTGTGTTGAAAATAAAAACACAATTAAGCAGGGTTACAAGTTTGTGGAAAGGTGTGAGAATCCCTTGAGAGAATCCCTTTAGTTATCGCAATCAAGATTATGAGAATCTTTGATTCGCCGCATTTACATGATTTGTTGGATTGAGTTAAACCATGCAAGATTTATGAGAATCTACTTTGGACTCTTTGCAGTTTGGGTTCATGAAAAATCTTGCGAGAATTGATTCTTGGATTCTCACCAAACAATCTTAGAAGCCTGGTGAGTGTGGCTTTTGCCTAGCATCTCTGCTAAAGCTGCTTACTAATCTGTACGTGCTGAGTGTGCTCAACAATTATATTGTAGCCAGAAAACAGAAGAAACTGGTGCCATCTTAAAATATGGTGTGAATTGGAATTAAAATTTCAAAAAACAAAAAAACACGCGTTTTTAACCTAATTTTAAAAAAAAAAAAAAACTAGAATAACATTTCGATCATTTTATATGATGAGCAAAATATTTGCGATATGTGAAAAGTAGATTCTAGATAAAATCTGGTCATTTTAATTTGATCATTTCTTTTTCTTAGAAATTAAAGCCTTGCTTTATTTAAATATTTAAGAAATTGCAGACAAAACATCCACTAAAATGTAACCTGCTTCCAATAATTCATGCGTTAAAATCTTAATTTAGCGCCCTCTGTACCCCTTGAGGAATCTTTTATGGTAACAATTAGAATAAATGCCTAAAGTGATAGACAAAAAATTGCATAACTGTTTTAAAGGTGCATTTTTGTGTTTCCAGCCACCTTTGTTTTATTTATTGTCTGAGATATCCTGAGAAAAGTATACACAAACTTTTTACCTGACCCGACTTTGCGGTTTTGTGTTATGAGCAAAATGCTGTTTCCACGGTCCCATACAGGTAGGCCCACCGTGCTGTAATTTGGCCATTTACGGACAGAAAATAAAAAATTGCAAATTTTTTACAGATATGACTGAATTTGCATGTATGATTGGCACATATAGATACACAATGTTAACGGTTCAGAGGATATGAAAATCTTAAAATTTTTAGGTTAGTCGGGGGACGAGGCTGTGGATCACGATAAATGCCCCTCCTTGAAAGGAATTAGCAGCGATTGCTAATCCGACATCGAAAAATCATCAAAATTCATATGTTTATTTTTGTTCCCGGCATGGATATGCAATACATAACCTGCAAGTGTTTGGCGTGAAATCCGTGCATTATTAAAGGCACAAGGCAGTACTTTTACTGATACTGTAATTTCTAATTAAAAAAATTCCTCCTCCGTTTGTCTGATAAACTTAACTTCGAGAGGTAAGCTTGTACTAGATTTCAAACCCCGCTTTGTGCGTATCAAAATTTCATTACTTCAGATCAAAACAGCCTTTCCCGCGGAGTACACAGATTTTCGGTGTGATATTGTGCACCATGCTCATATAGTTTGACACCAAACACAAAACATTATTGATCCGTGTTTATTCTGTACTGGTGTATAACACAGAATCAGCTGGTAAGTGCAGATTTTGAGAGGCCGTCGATGTATGTCTATTTGAGGAGAGTGATGACAATTTCACAAATACTCCATTTTTTTTACTATTTGGTGCCGAGTTTTTTACTACATTAAAGCAGTTTTATAATGGAAGTTAAACACTTATCCCTGATTTATAAATTAAAGACATGCATTCCAATTTTTCGATTCTCTCGCATTATCGTGACTAATCCCTTAAAGCAGCTCATTTTTAGTCTGCCTATGGCATATAGCATACAAGGCAAGTGTTGAGTTTGCAAGTTGAATTTCCTGCCAATTCAGTACTCTGTGGTTTTGGGGAGTAGTAAACATTGTATGCTGCAGAGAAAATGAGTGGTTCTGTAAATTGAATTAAGCAAAAGGAGATTCCTGAATTGCAACCAAAATGATCTCCAAATTCTCCAATGGTACCTTACAAAAGAACATCCATCTGAAATGTTGAGTTGTTGAACAAAACATAGAAATAGCATGGGCTTGCAAAGTAGGCCTTGTTCAAAGGCACTCTACCAACTAACTTCAAGCGTTCACAGTCTGATACAAATAATGTCACAGATCATATGATGGGCAGAAAATCATGCGGCGGTGGAGCATTCCCCCCTCCCTAAAACTAAAGAAATAACAATACAATGGCAAAATTCATTTAATCAAGCACCTAATTTGATGGCTCCAATTCACCTGGCCTATGTTCCATGCTTGCAGCCTTCCACTAGCAAGTTCAAAATTCACTCAGACAGAGCCCTGAGTAGCATGGCACCTGCCACCTGGACCACCCTGGTTGTTGGTGGTTTTATACCTTGACTAGTAGGCTCCTAGATGTGCACAAAGACCACAAGGAGTATTTATTTATTTTAGCTCAGCATACGTAGTATGCAGAGCTATCTATCTATCTATCTGTCATCGTCGATCTGTCTTCTGTCTATCTGTCATCGTCTGTCTGTCTGTCTGTCTGTCTGTCCGTCGGTCCGTCTGTCCGTCTGTCCGTCTGTCCGTCTGTCCGTCTATCCGTCGATCCGTCTATCTTTTAACACTGGCATAATGCATCCTGTTGCCAAACGCTTGGGCCGATTGCATCGAAAATCGGTCTCAGAATAATCATGACCCAAGGCCCATGTGGGTGGTTTGTTAACAGATTGGTTCAAAGGTACGTGGGCGCGATAAGGGGCATTCTTGGACAATTCTTTAAATTCCTTCTTGTCCCCCAAATCAATTGCTATCATCATAGAGGTGGATCAGAAGAACCTGACCCAAAGTCCATATGGGGTTGTCAACCGATTTTGGGTCAAAGGTCATGGGCCAATTAAAGGGCCAATCTTCGAAAATCTATAATTCTTTCTTGTGCCACAAATAAATTGCTAAATTCACTAGATTGGGTTTAGCGAAAATCGGTTAGAATAATCACTGACACAAGGCCAATGTGGGGTGTTCACAGATTTGGGTCAAAAGGTCACGTGGGGCCGATAACAGGCCCCCCCCCCCCCCAGGCATCTTGAAAATTATAAATTTCCTTCGTTGTGCCACATAAATTGCTATAATCACTAGACTTTGGTTAGAAGAACCACTCCTGACCCAAGGTCCAATTGGGGTGTGTTCACAGATTTGGGTCAGAGGTCATTGGGCCCATTAAGGGGCCACTCTTTGAAAATCTATAAATTCCTTCTTGAGCCACAAATAAATTGATATAATCACTAGACTTGGTTAGAAGAGAACCACGGACCCAAGGTCCATATGAGGGTGTTTCACAGATTTGGGTCAACGGTCCTGGGGCCAATTAAAGGTGCAAAATCTTTGGAAATCTATAAAGCCTTTTGTTGCACAAATAAATTGCTTGATAATCACTAGATTGGTTAGAAGAACCACTGACCAAAGTCCATATGGGGGTGTTCACAGTTTGGGTCACAGGTCATGTGGGCCAATTAAAAGGGGCAATCTTTGAAAATCTATAAATTCCTTCTGGCCACAAATCAATTGCTTCTAAGCACTAGAGTTGGTCAGAAGAACCGAAGAGAACGTGAACCCAAGGTCCATATGGGGTTGTTACAGATTGGGTCCAAAAGGTCATGGGGCCAATTAAAGGGCATGGCAATCTTTGAAAAATCTATAATTCCTTCTTGTGCACAAATAAATGCTATAATAACTAGAATTGGTAGCGAAAATCGGTCAGAATTCACTGACCAAGGCCCATGTGGGGGTGTTCACGATTTGGGTCACAGGTCAGGTGGGCCGATTAAAGGGGCATCTGAAAATCTATAAATTCCTGCTTGTGCCACCAATAAATTGCTATAATCACTAGACTTTGGCAGAAGAAAACCACTGACCCAAGGTCCATATGGGGTGTTACACAGATTTGGGTTCAAAGGTCATGTGGGCCAATTAAGGGGGCAATCGTTGAAATCTATAAATTCCTTCTGGTGCACAAATCACTTGCTATAATCATAGACTTGGTCAGAAGAACACGGACCCAAGGTCCATAGGGGGTGTTCACAGATTTGGGTCACAAGTATGTGGGGGCCAATTAAAGGGGCATTCTTTTGCAAATCAAATTCTTCCTTGTGCCACAAATCAATTGCTTAATCACTAGACTTGTCAGAAGAAGGCTGACCCAAGGTCCATGTGGGGTGTTCGTGCTTTGGGTCAAGGTCATGTGGGCCGATTAAAGGGGCATGTTTGAAATCTATAATTTCTTCTGTGCCAAATAATTTTTATACATAGATGGTTCGAAGAATGCTGACCCAAGCTCCATATGGGCTGTTCACAGATTTGGCTAAAGCTCGTAGCTGATTCCAGGGGCCTTCTTTGAACTATATAATTCAGTCTTGTGCACCAAATCAATTGCTATAATCCCTCGACTTAGTAAGGAGAATGCGGTACACCTTGCTAAAGCGGTCATGTCTGCCAAACGCTTGGTGTTGCAGCTGGAAATCGGGTCACGACATAACCAAACCCATGATCCGACGGCACCCCAAGCCTCCAAGCGCCCCCCGGTTCGCTCTAAAAAAGATTTGTCGAGGTACCGTGCAGCCGTTTACACCAGCCAGGCGAACATACCAATTTGAAAACAACCAAAACCCCCTGTACACTGAGACACTTAATCTTCTTTGCCACAAACTTCCAAAAATTGCCTATTCATCACTCGACGTAGTAAGAGGAACCCGCTGACCCCAAGGCCCATAACATAGGTGTTAATAGCTTTGGGTCAAGGTAGCAACGGTCCCGATTATTAAACAGGGCATTCTTAAAAAAAATTATAACAATTCCCCTCTGTGTGACCTCAAATCATTTCCTATACTACCGAACATGCTCAGAAGAAACGTTGATCCAACGCCCATATGGGGTGCAATAGCATTTAAGTTATAAGGTCATGTGACTGATTAAAAGGGCATTCTTTGGAAAATTAGAAATTTCTTGTGCCACAAATCAATTGTTATATCCATAGATTTGGTTGGAATATCATGGAAAACTGGCGAGTGCTAATATAATGTCTCTTACTGAGTCATGTGGGACTTCTCAAGATTAATTTATCTGCACAATAGAAAATGTTGTTCCCCCAGAGTGGTTGCCCATACTAATAAACCTGCTGAGCCTACAGCATCCATTGGTGCTCTTGTTATTGAAATACTCGTCTCTTGAGAGGGTAGCCCCTTCAATGAAGCACTGATTTCAAACCCGCAAACACAATATTCCAAATGAATTGAGGATAAATGTCAATAATTACAATGACATTGTTGGATTTGTCTGATTGTCTTACAGCTCCCATTATTGGCCATGAGACTAAGGCCTTGACTTTTTACAGTTGTTTGAAAAATATTCTATGTGAACCAACGATGATGGTTGGGGGATCACATAGACAAAAAAACACATAAGCGTCACTGGCATTTTGGCTTTGCGTTGACTCATTAAAAAAGGACAAAAGCTGAACGATTGTTATTTTATGACATAAAGAGTGTTTGCGTTATCAATTTAGTCTAGACTCAGAAAATACATTGCCCAAACATAAAGAAAATGACATGAAGATAGAAGTTTCGTATAGGGTGCTACAGTGCCATAAGTCTCCTTCTATACGGTATTAATTAAAGTATTAATATAGGTCGCGGATATACTTCAACTGCAAAAACCTAATTGCTGGGTTCTATGAATCCACATGAGGCGTAAATGCACACAGTAAGTGTTTATTCTGTGAATATGGTACTCCATTCCATTGCGGCAGTCTGTGCCCATACATGTAGTTCAATTATAAATTAGTCCAATGATTACCCATGCCTACTACGTGAAGTCGTTTAGTGTCAATAATATTTTTGCAGTCTGTAGTATTAATTTTGATATAAGATTGATAAGGGAATATTTTTTTCTCATTGTCTTGCTGAAATTTCAGCTTTCAAATCCCTTCCGTTCTCAAGATACTGATTCCATGACAAAAAAAACTGTCCAAGTAGTTGACACATAGTTAGCGAGTAGTGCACTACTATGCATTCTTAACCAGTGTGAAAATGTAAGCAATTTCATTGGCTGATGCCCGGGTCAATTCGTTTAAATGAACCCAGGTAGTACGCGCTTCATATAGAAGTTATTTTTAGGTTTGAGAGCCTTGTGTCATGTGCGTTTTGCTACTTTCGCGTGTGCCTGCCAAAGTTGCGTATCGTTGCGTATGATCGTTGGTCAGCGGGTTGTTCGATTGTTTTCATGGGTGATGGCAGTCCTTCCTTGTTGTATTTAAGCGTAATTGGCGTAAAAAAGTATCGACGAAAGGGTTAAGATGACCTTAAATGATAATGCTGTTTAAGAATGAGAATACGGATGATTTTGGGAAACCGGTACTCTCTGGTACACCGAATTGAAACCCGGCGAAACCATTATTTTTGCGTGGAAAATCTCGGTCTCGGCCTCGTTCTTCCACTTAAAAGAATGGGGATCGCCTTGGGTTCAATGTGTCGTAAGAGAGTAACGCGTTCCCAAAATCTATACCGTCTTCTCTAATATCGATAGGGGGCAAGAAAAAAAATGTCCCTCCATATGCATTGAAATGTGAAGTTCTGAAATACCCAGTCTACAAAAAGGAAACAGGACATTTGTTGGTGTTATGTATGTTATTAGACTATCAAAACGGGCTTGTGAATCGAAGATTATGGCAAAAAGAGGCATTGGACAGCATGTACTGGAGCATGGTGTTTGTACTTGCATATTAGGTTACGACCTAGCATGGGCGACATGTATGCTACATGCAAATAGGAATTACTCACAGAAATCCTTGAGTCCTGGGCCTCCATTTTGAACAGAAATCATGGGGTGGGGTATGTTTTCTTGAAAAAATGTCTTAAAATGAAGCTCTAAGTACTAGTAAAGTAGTAAAACCAAAGTTTTAATCCGGTTTTGTCCCCGCAACCGGGGGGTGGGCGGATTCACATCACATTCGTAGCAATCGCCCTTACTCCCTCCTTCCAAAAACTTTCGCCCGATTCAACGCACCCAAATCCTCAACCCAAACCCTCCTACTCTCATCCTCCACTTGCTTCCTCTGTGTCCTCTTTGGTAGGCCCCTCTTCCTCAAACCACCCACCTCAAACTCAAACAGCCACTTTGAACACATTGCTCCTCATCTTCCTCAGCACGTTTGCCCATACCATCTACAACATCGCCTTCGGCCAGTCGCGTCCAGCGCCTCTTCCAAACCCAACAATCTGCATCAAATCCTCGTCGTCTTCCATCACACAATTTCACACCACACATAGCTCTCACCATTGCTCTCTTGCCCTTCTCAAAATCCCCATCTCATTTTCACTCAGGCACAATGTCTCACTCCCATAGAGCATAACGATCTCACACAACTCTACTAACCATCCTCATATTCAAAGGAAATCCTTCTCCAAGTAACAACTCTCCCATTCTCTAAACTTCACCCACCCAATACGTACTCTGGCTGTCACAGCTGCCCCACATCCACCACCCGCACTAATCCCGTCACCTAGGTATGTGAACACCTTCACCGATTCAACCTCGTCACACAACTTTCCACCTCTTCCCCACTCCCTCAAACTCCCTTCTTGCATCTTCCAACACCACGTCTCTTGCCAAACTTGGGGGCACTCTCTTCATCTTTGTGCATCTCCCATGAATCCCATTTCCCACATTTCTTACACCACACTGAATTTGCCCCACCCTCTTGCACTATTCCACATGGCGTCCACCTTTACGAACACCTCCCACTCCTCCCCAATCACAATAACTTACGTATTCCAAGGTTTACACTTTGCGGTCCTTACTCTCAATGCTTCTTCCACTTCCAAAACTTCTCCCTCAAACCCTCCATTGTCTCACAATTTAAAACTAAATCATCAGCATACAGCATCACACTCATCAAACCTTCTGTTGCACTCTCCGTAACCACCATCACCACAATTGCAACACCAACGGCGACAACATCAGACCCTGATGCACACCCACCTCACCTCAAACCCTCAGGGACACTCAGACCCCACTCTCACACTCTCGTTTTGCTCCTGACATACAGACCTATCACCTGCTCTAACCACCACTTTGGTATACCCCTCTTCTATGCCCACTCACACTTTCTTCGGTTACTCTATCAAAGGGCATTTCCCAGGTCCACAAAGCACATATACAGCTTCTTCCCTTTGCCGATATCCATCCTGCTCCTCCTCAAAAGAACACTGCCCTATCGTTCCTTCCCTGGCCCATAAAACAAATGCATCTCATCACTTGCACTATCATCGAAATTCTGATTAATTAGTACCCTCTCCAACAATTTTCATCGCACTGCTCCAACAACTTCACACCCCTATACCACACAACAGCTCATTGCATCCCCTTTTCCCTTAAAAATTGGAACTAACACTCACAGCCCACTCCCACTCCACCCCAGCATTCTCATCATCTAACACCCTATGACACAACTCCATCATCACACTCAATTCCTATCTCTCCACACTGGCGCAGAATCATCTCAAAACTCACTTCCGAGGGTCCAGCAGCCTTTCCTTTGTTTTCATTTCTTCCAATTGCATTACCACTTCTTACTGACTGACTCTCTCCACTGGCCCTTCCACCACATCAGCCTCCCCCTTCTGATCCCATCATTCTCTAATTAAGATTCTCGCACCTATGCTCATTTCCAGACCCTGCCTCTAGTCTTTCTCACTGAAGTTCAACTTTCATTCACTTCCTCTCATACATTTCCCCATTCAAATCTTTTCCTCATTTTTCATTTGCCTGCATAACTTATACACCTTGTTTGGGTTCTCTCAATCACCCCCTTATCAGCCTCCTCATTCTTAGCCCTCGCAAACCATGTTCTTTGCTGCTTCTTCAATTCTTACTAACTCACTGTATTTCCTCCGTACAATTTCTCCTCATTTCCTTATACGCATCCTTCTTTATCCCTATCGCCTCCTTCACCTCATCATTTCACCACCCCGTTCTTTCTGTCTCTCCCTCCCTTTCTTTTTCCCACACACTTCCATCACCACGCCTGTAACACCCCCTCCTTCTTTAAAACACCCCCAAACAGATTCGGACACACCCCCCACAAGCTCGCCCAATCTCATCTCAACGTCTTTCTTGTCTCTCCTTCTTTCAGCTTCCATACTTTCCGCCTCACATTGAACTAAAGTCTCACCACTTTTTTCACCCTTCCACTTGTTCACATCGGCAACCACCAACCTATGTTGTAATTCCAGGGGAATACCTTAAATTCTTCAAAACTTTCTTCCTCTCCCTTACCACAAGCACAAAATCAATATCTCTACTCGATTCCCCCTGATACTAAAGGTCACTTTCACTTCAATTAGAATGAAATAAGGAGCATGTACATGTATACCTTCCCAAAAATTTTAAAGCCCTAGGAACAACTGCATGATTTGTGCCCATTCTTCAAAAATAATACAACTTTTAAAATATTAAATATGATTTAATCTAAGCCATCAGAGCAACACAAATCACCATAGCATTGAACTCGAGTTATTAGTTTCTCGTCGCCCGGCCGCCGCGTTATGATTTTTGGCCGCGCGGTTCAGCGTCCGAAAATCTGACAAGTATTCATATGTTGAAAAAATTTTGTCAAGCAGCACTTTTCATTCGATATTGGAATTTTTTGTAGGAAACCTGTCTGGGAAGTCTTGGAAATGAGTCTAAAATAGACCCAATATTGCTCGTATTTCGTTGATCCCCCGTAGGTTCATTTGACTGTAAAAAATACGCATGTGGCCATTGCAAACACACGTAAGTCAGACATGCCAACTAGTACCGGGATTTTCCGTATTTCGTACGGAAAATGAAGCGAAATACGGATGGTAAGTTTATCGTAAAAACAAATACGGGGAAAATGGTCGCGTACCTAAAAAAACAAAATAAAGTGTATAAAAAGTCAGAAAATAAGTAAATACAGAACAGTAAAGCCTCAGGAAGAGGGGCAATATCTTTCTTAGTGACATAATAGAACATATATGTGAAATATTTTCAATTATGAAGGTCTGTGAAAATGGTTTCCGACATTGTTTTTCTCCCGACTACGGTGGTTCACCCACATTAATATTATGATTTAACCATTTAACTGCTGATGCTAAAAATGTTTCTAAGTTTTTAACAATTTTAACTTAAATGTACAAACAATGAATTGTTATAGTGGGTTGTTTTAAAGTTCAAGCTTTGAAAGTTTAAACTTAGTTTTCTACTTTTTGTGCATTTAAAAAGAAAGTTCTGTTCCACCAAAATCAGAGATATTTGGTTGATTCCAATTATAATTAAAGTTACAAATGACAGCAAAGATTTAATTGATTCCTCTCTCCACCCACGATGACGTCATACAGTATCGTAGTTTCTTGGTAATCTCTTTTGGAAGTCGTTATACCAGCTGCAGTATGATGTTGGGAATAATTAATTTGAAGGGAAATAACTTGTCAAAATTGTGTATAATAAATCATCAAACTTGGACCAAAAGTATCCTCAACCATCCTCGCAACTATCTGGGGAGCAACCACACTTTCAGAGGGCAGAACTCCATCCATTTATTCAGGAAATGGAAACTCGTTTAAATAAACATTCCATTAAAAACACAAAGTTCTTGATACAAAAGTGATTGTAAGTCCCAATGCTTGGTCTTTTTATTTTATTACATTTATAAAAAAATAACATACAAAAATTGTGATGATTCACAAAACTAAACAATGTGGCCCCACCAATTGATGTTAAAAGACGGTTCCACTGGTGTACTTGTAATTGGGTTGGTGTTAGCAAACTGCGGAAATGTTGGCAAATGAAACGAACAAAGTGATTAAGCTGCTCGTACAAAAGGTTCAAACCAATGACTCCCGTGCAAATAATGAATAATGAAATGTTCCTTAATTATGGGATCTGAAAAAATGTGACGAGGAAACTCATAATGAGTTTCAAGGGCCTAAACTTAGTAATTTACTGAACTTGTGTAAAATCTAGACATAGGCTCTTTATTATTTTAAAATAGCTTTTTTATTGATGATTATGATTTGTGTGTTTTGCATTTAGACACTTGCCTCACCCAAGCAAACCCTCTAAGGTTGTGGGGTTGAGTCACGCTAAACAGTCCGTCAGAGGGGGCAAAATTTGTAAGTTTGCCTGGTAAAATTGATGGGAATTGGGAACAAATGGCAGCTATTGCAAATGTATGATCTTCCTGCATTAACACGGCACACAAACATAACAAAGTACACGGCCATTTATTCATGGTAATACCACGCAGATTACCAAGAGTAGGACGTGGATTTACCTACCCACTAGAAGTACACTCGCTCGCCAGGATTCTGTGTATTATTGCCGCATAGATGGTTAGTGTACACACAGCGGCTCAGCTGTCTTCCCCCGTCGCTGAGTAGCTACGGGTTATACAGGCTCTGAGCCAAGCGCGTGCGGTATTTCTAATGGCCAATTTTGTTTTTACAAATTTTTGGCATTTGCATTTTTATCCGCTTCGAATTTGTAATGGATTTTCTAAAAAATTTATCAAAAAATGCTAAACACAAGATCCCCAAGTGTATGCGCCCCTCAATTTCATCCACTATCGAAATGGTGTTGCGGTAACTGCGGACAAGTAGCTATGTGGGTAATTTGCATGTCTACTCTGTACTATCCACACCAATCACCTCTCCACCATAGTGGGGGGAACTACGGGTAGGTACTGTAAGTAGCCACATCACTGTAGGCCTACCTAATAACTTTGTACTTTGAAGCCCGTCTTGAAGCTACTGCCTCACAATTAGCCCAGTGTGACTGTGCAGTTAGCTGCCGCGGTAGACACGGTGTAGCACCTGTGTATCTAGGCTACCACGCGAGTAAGTAAGAAAAGGCCGGTCTAGTTTCACGACGCCTTTCTGGTTGGAGGATTATGTGTGGGTCTGGGTATGTCAATGAACCAGTTCCCGTAGGATTTTGGGGCTAAAGTTGATTTTCTTGCTGTTTTTCATTAATTAGGGACCAGACAGTCAGAAAATGATGGGGTGCAAATTTTCGGACTGCTGCCCCTTCTACAAAGGGGGAATATGTAATTACAGGGAAAAATTTAAAATCGCATCAAATTGTGTTTGATGTAAATAAACTGTTCGTCTCCTTTAAAGGGATTAGAAAAATAATATTTGCCTAGGGGTTCAGGACCTTTAGTTAAAGCGCTTATAGCCCTAATGGTTCAAGGTCATCCTGCGGGTTAAAAATTTACCCAATGCTCAGATTTTTTTGAAACTGGTGATAAGTTGTTTGTATTGTATCGCAGGATCCAAAAATGGATTTTTACAGTGGGTGATATTTGGTTTGGATAATTACATAGCAACATGTCGAAGGGGTCTACGTCGGTGAGCGGGGTCACCAGAAACTTCCCTGGAGTCGCAAGGTGTAATAAAAAAGATCAATTAAAATGCATTTGTGTTTCAGTATGACACCGGATCATTTGACAACCACTTTCACAACCGAAGCATGTACCCCCAGGGTGACTTGAACCATTAGGGGATTACCGCTAACTAAAGGTTGGAACCTAGGCAAAATATAGACTTTTTCTAATCCTTATGACGAGACGAACGCTTCTGTTAGTGTACCTTAAAACACAATGAATCGATTTTTAAATTTTCCCTGTACTAACATTTGCCCCCTTGAAGAAGGGTCCAGCAGTAGGAAAATATGCACCCCATCATTTTCTGACAGTTAGGTCCTTTTGAAATCCCACAACAGCAATAAAATCAACTTTAGCATGAAAAACCTACGGGAATACACAACAACCCACACTATTAATTGTAAGCAAAATTTTTCTTGCGGATAGCTGGGCTTCATCTTTCTTGCGGTGCAAAACCACCTACATGTAAGGCCAGAATCACTTCTGATATCATCTTCCAATGTCATTAATTCTTGTACACTATCATGTTTGTTTACAGTATTCAGGGAAAACATATTTGGACTTGTTTCCTAAACCATTTAGGACGTGCAGATGACCGGTAATGCAATCCAATGGGACAACTCCAAATTTAGTTACTTTTCAAAGGGGGGGGGGAAAAGGTCAATTTGTGGTTTGTGCGTTTTAAGTCCCCAATGGTTTAGAAACCTTTTGTTAGAGCCTGTTACTGTTATGTGTCCCCCAACACACAGCTTAACCAGTTCAAGAAAGTAGGGTTCTGTACATATCATGACTTCATAAGATAATTCATCTGGCTAATTGGTATAATGTATAAAAAACCACATGTTTTATGATGCCAATTGATGCAAATGCCAAAAAAATCAATTGGCCAAACTTCAGAGAATGGAAAACAATGTAATGGGCCCACCTTACTCAAAAATGAGTTTGGCATTCAGAAAAAAAAATTTTTTCTTACCAACCCAGGTTTAATTTAGGGATGGATTAAGGAGTAATGGGGGAGAGTGTGGGCCCACTGGTTAGGGGATATTCAACTGGTAAGGACGGCTCGATTCGAGTCCAGCAGTGTTTAGAGAGTACCTCCTCATCCGAAGTCCCAGGTGTCCGAGTCCCAAGTGCCCGAGTCCGAGTCCCAAGTCCTAGCCGAAAGTCATTGATAGTTCTTGAAACCCTGGTATTAAGTTTTAACTTGGACAAAGTTGACACTTTACCTCTTGAAATGGGGGGAAAAGTGTTAATAACCAAGCACCTCAGGAGAGGTAAATGTTGCATTTACATAACGAAATATACAAGCCAATGACAAAAGTACTGAGTCCATCACATTTTGGCTGACGGAGGAAGTATAATGGAGCGTGCTGGGTGACAGATCAATAGGCTCATCAAA
>JAMKCH010037274.1:0-45494 GCA_023653785.1 Ophioderma brevispina | reverse complement strand
CAACTTACAAGGATCAATTTATTGAGTTTCAACTCAATCCCAAGCAGTGAGGGAATGACTTTTCATCCCTATAAAGGGACCCTGGGTAACGGTGGGGTCAACTGACCTTGTGCTTATTTATGATGCCACAAATGATTATTTACTGACAAATTTCAGCTCAATCGGAGCTTGTGTGGTAGCATTTTGACTTTGACCTGAACTTGCCTTGACCTTTGGTGTCGTGACTATCATAGACTTCTTTACCCATTAATGTTACATCACTGCAGCAATAACAGGCTTTATCTGTTCTTCTGTAGGCGGAGATATAGCCAATTTGCCGTCGTATTTTTAGCATTTTTTGGCAAAAATTGACCATTTGACCACCGTAATGACCTTTGACCCCCAATATGAAAAAAACCTCAGATACACTGCAAAAATGGCATTGTTCCAATTTAAATTTTCAAAAATCGATTATGCTTAATTCTGGAGTTAAAAATTCTTGAAGTTATGTAGCCTCATACAACCGGAAATGACTTAAATGACCTTTGACCTCCGAAAATAAAAATACCTTGCATACAATCAGGTTAACACTAATGCATAATCTGAAGGTTTAGTCACTCACTTTTGTTTACATTTTGAACTAAAAATTTTGAATATTTGGTTTTTGCCGGGAAAGTTCCCCCTAATTGACCCGTTGACCCCCTTTACCGAGCACAACGTTGAAGGTCTCAAGACGGTCTCACGCTTGCTTCCTATTGTATGAGTCCGTGATCCATGACAACGTGCATATAGCAATAGCATTTTGAAGATTTTATTTTTGAAGATTTTTCCAATTAAGACCGGAGCTGACACCTAATGGACCCCCGATTGGACTCTCAAACCCATAAACTGTGTGAAGGGTCTCAAGCTACTTCCTATGCATGAGTCACGTCCACCGTGCAGTTGTAAATCTGTAAGCGCTGAAACGTTATAAAGAAAATTACACTTTGGACCCCGGGCCCTAGAGACCCCGACAGGGTCAAAGTCATAGACATAAACGGGATGCTCAGGGTCATCGGTTTGTGAGTCTGGTCAAGAATAGTAAAACATGACTGAGCTAGACGCAGTTGAAATGTTGACAGAAGAGAACGAAAGGAAGAAACGCATAAGAAACAGAACAAGACGGCCAGAGGCGTCTTGTAAAGAAGAAAACGCATCAAAACAGAACAAGACGGCCAGAGGGCCGTCTTGTAAGAGAAACGCATCAAAAAAGAACAAGACGGCCTGAAGGCCGTCTTGTAATTCGTGTTGTAAAATTTGGTCATCTGTCTTTTTAAAAAACATGGATAAAGAAAATCGGTTATCTTGAGCATTGTTTATTCCAATCGTCTCATTACGTCTCATGTTTATCCAGGTGGGAACGGGCATGTTGGAATGTGTAGAGATCAGTGTGCAAGGGTCACCATCTTCGTTCCACATGTTTCGCCCTAGAACGGTTTTATCGTGTTTATTTCGAGCTGCATATGCTCCATTTCATTAATATCCTATCGTTCTAACTGTCAGCTTTTGGATTTTGATTAGGAAATTTACAGAACACAGACTCCCATACGACGATTGAAATGTCCGACTTAGGGGAAAACAACACAAGGAATTGTGAATGTGCCTTCTGGCTCATGGGATCCCCAAAAAAAATTGTACAACAAAACATGTGTTGTACGGAGCGGAGCTAACAATATCGAGTACAAGCACGTGTATTTTAAGATTGTTTTATGCCCATGTAGCGAACGACCCGAGTAAACATGAGTTGGGGAATCCAATACTGGGGGCCACGATTAACTTTCACCGGCTTATGTTTTTATTGATTCTTGATGTCAGAAAAGATGGGCAGTCAGGCTCCATAAATGAATCATTATTTAAGATTTATTAATAATAATCCTCCGTTTCCATATAAAACAAAAAATTATTTAAAAACACATTTGATTCAGAGGTTAATTTTTAGTTTTAATCAACCACGGGAGAGACAATTGGCTCCATTTGGAAACCTACCCACTAGAAGAGAAGGGGAGGAAGGCCAAGTGTATCTGTCTGAGAACTCGGAGGCCAAGGAACATACGGTCACGAAACTAAGTGGGTAGATGTAGCTTAGGACGGGCTAGATCAACTTCGTTTGGTGTAGGTGATAAAAGGTCATCGGGGATCATTAAAGGTCAAAGAAGGTCAATGGGTATAAAACATTGGTTTTTCGGAGACCGAGGGTCGCACGTTCATAAACTTGGTAGGTTGGTAGGTTGGTGCCCCGTGACTGGCCGAAGACAAAATTGTATGGTCTGGGGATTCAAAGGTCATCAGGCGGCCATTCAGGTCAAAAGGAGGTCAAATGGGGTAAACATTGGTGTTGGACTTGAAATTGGAAAGGGAAGTGGGGGTTGATTGTTGATGCCGAAAATTTAACGATCACTATAAGGTCATCAGGGGTCATCAGGTCAAAGGAGGATAAACGTTGGTGTTCGGACACCGAGGGTCGCACGTTCTGAAACTTGGTGGTAGGGTGCCCCTTGACCGTCCGAACGAAAACTGAGGTGTATTGTTTGTGGATCAAAGGTCATCAGGTGGTCATCAAGGTCCAAATTAGGTCAAAGAGGTAAACGTGGTGTATGGACATGAAATTTGGAGAGTGGGGCGATTGGGTTGATGCAAAAAATGTTAAAGCGTCATGACAAAAATGATCTATATATTAATACCGGTGGTCTGTCTGTCTTATCTGTCTGTGTGTCTGACCGCGTCTATTCTCGGAGCCCGAGGGGAATTGGTGGGGGTGGTGTGGAACTGTGTGCCCCTTGACCGAAAGAAGACCGGTTTGTATTGGTTAGGGATCAAAGGTCATTTCGGGGGTCATTTGAGGTCAAAACAAGGTCAAATGGGACAGCGTCTATTTCTCCGAGACCGGGGTTGAGGTTGAAACTTGTGGGTGGGTGCCCCCTGCCGTCCCGGAATACGGAGCTTGCCATGGTTAGGGATGGACCGTATTGGAAATTGGATTGAAAACTTGGAGGGTGGGTCGGTTTTTGATGCCAAAAAATTTGAAGAGTCAGTTACAAGCGTCATTAGGGTCATCAAGGATCAAATGAGTTAAATGTTTGTTCTCGGAGACCGAGGGTCGCACGTTCTGAAATTGGTGGGTGGGTGCCCAATGCCTTGACCTTCCGAAGACTGGGTTGTATTGGTTAGTGGATCAAGGTCATCAGGGGTCATTTACGTTCAATAAGTCAAATGGGGTATGTAAACAATGGGTATGTATGGCAACAGGAAATTGGGAGGGCTGGGTCGGTTTTTGATGCCGAAAAATTTTTAAGGTCAGGACACGGTCTTAGGGGTCATTCAAGGTAAATGAGGTTAAACGTTTGTTTCTCGGAGAAGATAAAGGGTTCGGAGTTCCTGAACTTGGGGGGTGGGTGCCTTGACCGTCCGAAGACAAGGTTGTTTGGTTGTGGAGATCAAAGGTCATAAGGTCAAATGAGGTCAAATGGGTACATTGGTTGTATGGACATGAAACTTGGAGAGTGGGGTCGATTTTGCGCCAAAAAATCTTAAAGGGAACACAAAAAGGTCATCATGGGGTCATTCAAGGTTGAAACTTGGTGGGGAGGGTCGATTGTGGATGCCAAAAATTTGTAAGGTCACGACAAGGTCATCAGGGGTCATTCAAGATCAAATGGGGTATTAAACATTGGTGTAGGGAATTGAAACTTGGAAGGAAAGGTGGGGGCGATGTTGGGCCGAACTATTTTAAGGTCACAAACAAGTCATTTCAGCGGGTTCATACAAGGTCAAATGGGGTAAACATGATGTATGTACATATGAAAACAGACAAAAACTGGTGGGCAGGTTGATTGGTAATGCCCGGAGAAAATGTTAAAGGTCCACACAAGGTCATCAGGGGTTATTCAAGGTCAAAGGAGGGAGGTCAAATGGGCGGTATAAACTTTGATGTATGGGACAATTTGAAAACTTTGAGGGGAGGGGCGATTGTTAATGCCGAAAATTCTAAAAGGCGCACAACAGTCATTAGGGGTAATTTTCCAAGGTCAAAGAAACCACAAAACTCAAGGGATGACTCCACCAAACTTAATACAACTATTCATTCCCTAACCATCCTAATTGATGGGGTATGGCACTAATATGAATAACAGAGTGCCTACGCCGCGTTGAAGAATAGGCGGCCACCGTAACCGTGTTTTGAAAATGATAAATATGCTATTACGGTATCTCATCGAAAAACTCGCACGCGTACGGTACGCCGCATGCGCCGTAACCTGTGGGCCTGGAAACACGGTAACATCTTCTATGCAAAATGCGTGCATATATGAAAAATTGGTACATTCACGCTATGTAAATCAGGGAATATATCAATAAATTGGTACACCACGCTTTGGATATAAGTACGCACTGCGGGCAAAGATGGTTACGGCTTTAGAGCTGGCGTTTTGCTATCTATTGTTTATAAATAGAAATCTGTGGTTACTGCATCATTGATGCCCGTCGTTATATCTTACTGTATAGCTATTACCCTTGGGTAAATCCAACAACAAGGTCATTAATTCCCCAGCCACCATAAAACACCAGCACTGCACTCTAAATTAATACATCAAATTCCTGAATTAATCTGACAATACATCATACCTTTGAAAGAACATAAATGGTCTCGAGGGACCAGACCAAGAAAATATTTCGGCTTGTCCTGCCTTGTAAGCACCCAAAAATAATAGCTGAGAGACCAATCTCATAAAATAACTAGCTTGATGACCCTAATTACTCCTCTAAATGACCAAAGTAAATCGTCTGAGCAATCCAAGAAACAACTATCCTGTGACCACAAATACTCAACCTGATTGAACCACAAAATTAACTACCTGAGTGACCACAATATAACTAGCTTGAGCAACCAAGCAATAAGTAGCCTGAGTGACAAAAATAACTTAGCTTGGGCGACCAAAAAATAACTAGCCTGTGCGACCAAAATTTACTATCCCAAGGGATTAAACTTAATTCTCCCGAGGGACCAAAGTTAAAATCCAAGTGACCAATAAAATAACTAGCTTAAATACCCAGAAATAACTAGCCTGAGGGTAAAAAATCAACTAGCCCTTGCACCAAAAATAACTAGCCAATGGACGCCCTCTGGAGTTTCTGATTTACCTATCTAGAGCGAACTAGCCAAATACCTATCCCTAAATGTTTAGTCACACCACTCCATTAAAATAAGGAAAGGCCACTACAAATCAATGAAATTAATGTGTTGACGATTGCATTCATGTGATTGACTTTCATTAATACATTCATATGGTAATTACAAACAAAAAGTATCTCACCTATTTAAAGCCACACAGCCTTTGTACTGTCCATGCAGTTTGATAGATGTCAGTGTTATAGACTGTTATCCCCGCCCAGTTTGGGTAGACATTTCATCATAGTACGCAAAATGAACATTGCCTTTTGTTTCCGTCATGCGCTGCAATGATGTTGTGCAGTAGCGCAGAATGGCAACTCTTTTGTATACTTGGGACTTCTATATGGAATGTCTATGAACAAGTTTTCAAAAAAAACTGTGGTCGGGTCGCCAGGCAATAATTTTACAGAAATAAGAACAACATGTAAAAAGCATTTAAAGGAGTAGGTGTTTTCTAGTTTTTAAGTGGCACTTTTATTACAGAAACATGTATACAAGATCTCAAACTGAATAAGTAATGTTTGATACATGAGCCTAAGATTGCATTAGAACCATTCACCTTGTTTACAACTTGATCGCCCATTGACCTTTAACCTTGGTGTGTGACATTGACCTCACATAGTCTAAGCTTTAGTTTAATATAGGTTACACCTTCTGTCATTGCAAATAAAGAAAATAGAAAAAACGGCCAATTGGGCGCAAAACGGTGTGTAAAACCGATCCCCAAGTTAGAGCTTTAAATTAACTAGGTGACCCTTCCTGTTCATTTCCAATAACGAAAATCGAAAAAACGCCAATTGGGCGCAAAATGTGGTTTAAACGAATCCCCCAGTTATCAGCTTTATTTAACATGTTACACCTTCCTATATTCAAATAAAGAAAAAACACCCATTGGGCGCAAAATGTGTTTAACTGAATCCCAAGTTATAAGCTTTAATTTAACATAGGTTTACACCTCCTGTCATTTCCAAAAGAAAATAGAAAAAACGCCCAATTGGGCTCAAAATGTGTTAAAAACTGAATCCCAAGGTATAAACTTTAATTTACATATGTTACACTTTCCTGTCCATTTCAAATAAAGAAAATCGAAAAACGCCCAATTGGGCGCAAACTGTTGTTAAAACTGAATCCCGCAAGTTATAATCTTTAATTTAACATAGGTTACCGCCTTCCGATCATTCCAAATAAAGAAATAGAAAAAACGCCCAATTGGTGCGCAAAATGTGTTAAAACTTAATCCTCAATTTTAAGCTTTTAATTTAATTAGGTTGACACCTTCCTGTCCTTTCAAATAAAAATGTTACCTAAACTTGTCACATAATATCAACACAAACATGGTAAAAGTCATCATTACTTATTATAATCTACGGGCCTGATCATTTTCTTTACTTATAACTCTCCTATTTGTTTACCCCCTTTATCTCTCCGGCTGCAACGTTTTAAAAAAAAACTCCCATCAAAAAGCAAGTCTTCACAGAGACTAAATAAAGAAATGATTTTTTAAGGCCATTTCAAACATGCAATGATGTTATCCTTTGGCCGGAAAATTGCAACCCCCCCCCCCCCCTTATTTTTTTTCCCCCCCCCGGGCCCCGCATTACCACCCAACCCTAAAACTCCACAATTAATATAGTACGTAGATCATTTTCATAAAAAACATTTAATGAAAGACCTTCATATAGAAATAAACTCCATCGCAATTTTGAGAGCAGTGGTTTTCTATAGTCGGGTCGCTAGGCGACCCCAAAATACAAAGGGGGTCTAGCGACCCACTATGCTAACAACACGGTCAATTGAAAAGAAATGGGGTTAACGCGGCAATTTACTGTAAGTTAAGTTTTTGTTTCTGCACAAGGATGTTAGGTCCACAGTCTGCCAAACAACTTTCGTTCAAGATTTTTTTTCATCTTTTTTTTTCCTTTTTGGAAAATGAATGAAATATATGGTCAAAATTTGTTGAACACACGTAGAACCTAAGTTTATTGTGGAAAGAGGACGAGTATCTTATGCTTATGCGTCATTAAAAAAAGTAGCTCAATCTTAATTCTGGTGATGAGCACCTAAATCCTTTTTATCGGGAAGTACAGAGCCATTTGTATTACCCATACTTAAAAGTATTTTGTAGTTGCTTTATCCTCTGCATACCGAGCGGATTTACTGAATTCAACAGTCTATTATTTGCTCGAGTCATGCTGCATTATGTATATCTACTGTTCACTGATAGTAGGGAAAAGAAATTGGGTGACATTTTATTCATTTTCAATCAAATGTGTCAACTTTTGCACTTGACAAACCCCAGAGTATTGAAAGGTAAAATAAGACAATATTAAATGGGCAGAAATCAGTTACTTCGCCGATTGCCGTAACCAATGTCCCTTATGCAAGCATCTTTCTCTCTTTGATTCGCCCATGGAGTAAATATAAATTTTTAAAATACAAAAACATGATTCCTTCTGTTGAACTTGTAATTCCCTTGTAAAGGAATTTTAATTACTCCATGATGATCCAAGTTTCATACTTGGTATGCTTAACATTAGACATGATAAGAGCGATGTGTGGTGTGACGTTGATGGACAGGATGAGGACTTAGGACTTGATGCAGAGTGTTGGGTTTCGGGAAGACGTGATAGACCATTTGGCAACGGCGAATAGAGTACGTTGGTATGGCATTTGGGGAAGGATGACGGGCATGTTTTAAGAAGGGCTTTTGATTTGAGGTGGGAGTTTGAGGAGAGACGTCCAAAGAGACTGGAAGAAGCAAGTGGATTATGAGAAGTAGTAGGGTTTGTTTGAGGGTGGAGGATTCATTCATCTGGCGAAGTGGAAGGAGGGAGTAGTGGCGGTTGCTGCGAGTGTTAAGTGAATCTGGCACTCCCATTCACGAACAACCATATTAAAACTTTTGGTTTTTACTTTTTACTACCAGGAGTCTTTTGTTTGGGTAACAGAATCAGGATGTCAAAATTCATTCAGAGGTCACATAAGGTCATATCTTGTGTATTTGGTACCACCTATGGTTTAATGTGTGTAGCTTTTTAGTACATTGAAGATCAAGTGCATGCTTGGTATGCTATCATATTGAGGCAAGGGGTTTTATATGAAGTAACTGATGAGAAGGTCAAAGGTCATTTGGACCAATGGAGTCATTATACCATGTGCATGTGGTCATACACCTTTGTTTAACGGCCACTATCGCCGATTTGCCTATAAGATATAGGCTATTGTCATCACGTAGCAAATTCGAGTAGGAATCCCAATATTTCTCATGAACTAGTCTCTCATGTCTTGTTCAATTCTTTTGAAACTCGCAGGTATGCAAGAAATGTCATTACTTGAAAATTTTATGTGGTGGATTTTTGGAAAATTCTGATCAGATGTTTGCATTAGTGGGGCATTATTTGGCCTTTTGTTTTTGGCATGAATGTGTGTTGGTAGGCAAAGATTATGCTGAATTGTGTGTTGTCCTACAATGTAGTTGCATGCTGTGTGAAAGCTGAAAGCCATTCATTCTCACTGCTTGGCTTGAATGCATTGCATTTAAGCCTGAGTCGATAACCACTTGGGAATTTAAAGTTTACCAAGCTTGATGATAGTTATGTTACACTTAGCAGTCCCCCAGAGATTTCCAAATTTACAGCTGGTTAAAGACGGATCTTCCACTGTGATTTTGGACTTGCACCAACGAACTAAGCACTCTCCAAATTCATTGGGGTTGTCCTTGGACATTCAGTGCATAACTCTTTATAATACTACGTGATTTGATGGGAGGTCACTAAACCGGTTGAATCCGTCTTCTATAATGCAAAACTTCATAGACATACATATTTTTCTCCAATTTTTCTCATTATTTATTTGCCTTATATTGCCTTAAAATGTGTTTAAGTTCACGAGCGTCAAATTTAGACCCCGTATCGTAGCAACAGAAGCCAGCTTGAACCAGTGAACATTATGTGCAAGGGCCAATTTGGAACTCGCATTGTCACTCAAAGAACATCATTGGTCGTATCTGGGTCGGAGTACTCAACGGTGTTCATAGAAAAAAGGGCAACATCATGAACTCTCTTGAATAAAGTGGAAACGTCCGGTACAATCAGGAAAATTTTGATGGGACATCATGAAAAATCAGTCTGGACAAATTTTCCCCTGACCGGGCGGATTTCCCCCTGACACGCCTTTTCTCCCTCAAAACTGCTGCCTACGGCCACTGGGCCATCTCTAAGGCCGCCGTCGAGAGGCCAGCACCTATTAGTATGGATCTTTGCTAGCATGTCACGGGGTTACACAGGGGTAGGGGTGTTTTCCCATTAGATGATGACGCTTATAGCTATTGGCCTATTATTGTGTTACCCCCAACATCATTGTCACCCAATGTCCCTGTATTATTGAAATTTTACCATCGCCATCCAAGTTAAAGACCCCCATTTTCTTCCACAATGTGTGAATCTTTTTCACCCCAGACCTCTGCTTTGTTCAAATGTGTGCCAAATTTTCACCCAACTAACCTCTTTCAAAAAAAATAGCAAATTTCCACCAAAATCACCCTTATTAAGGGCGATCTGGCTGCCTTTCACCCCAATAACCCGTTTTTCACATTCTCTCTATCATCGAATGCCCTACTCCAAATTTTCACCCAATGACACCCTTTTTAAAAATTTAAAGAAAAGATTCCCACAAAATCACACTTATTATGGGATTTGGCTGCCTTCACCCAAGAACCCTTTTTTGCCACATTCTGTATCACTGAATGCCCCTATCTTTAAAGCAGCACCTTAACGCCCTTTCATTTTCATACGGTGAAATTTATTTTTTTAGTTGCGTTCGTGCAAAATTCAAACAAATATTCATTGAAAGACTAAAATTTTCAAGACTGAAATTAAACGTGATTATAACAAAAATTGGTGGTGTACCATTGTGCCCGGGGGGTGGGGGGACCACTCACATCTGAAATGGGTTATGTGTGTAAGGTCTCGGCTTTCAAACCCTGGGGCATTCGGTCACAGAGACTGAAAAAATAGGGGTCTAGCGCCAAATTGCCCGCAAAATAAGGGGCTTTAAGAGTGATAAATTGCCAACAGTTTCCGAAAAAAATGTGTATCGTGAGATTTGTTGAAATATTTTTCTACCATAAGAAGGTTTTGGGGTGAAAATTTTCAAAATGTTCTCCAAATAGGGGCCTTTGGTGACAGTGTAACATTTTCACAAATACGGGGTCTTTGAATGATTTTTTACAAATGGGGTCTTTGGGTGACAACGATCCTGGAAAGGAGGGGGTCCTTAACAGCCTTACAGACGCGTGGGTTTCAAATGGGAGTGCCCCGCCCCCGTGATATTGTGCCCGGAAGGAGGCAAGAATTGCACAGAGGCTAGAGACATGCACACATTCTGTATAGGCCTACCCTTGCCCCTGTTGCCATTCTGCATGTTGGCATTGGCGACACCTAGAATGGCACCAGACTTCTTCTGTCGGGGTGGGGTGCCTTTTCGCTGTTAAAAATTAACGTTTTCACTATCTTCACGCTTCTTCAAATTGTGTTAAGTCAAGAGCTATAAAAATTGTTCCCCAACATTATCTACAATTAGCCAGTAGAAATTTACTACCAATGTGCCAGCTAAAGACACTCCACTCCCAACATTCCAAAGACCCCCCTCAGTTACGTAGCTGTGGTCGGAGGAAAAGGTCCACGAAGTTGACTAGTCATGCTTGTGGGAAATACGGGGGGCGGTGTGGGGTGTAAGCCTACCCCTGTACTACGTGTATTTATGGGCAAATAGGCTGCAAAGTGGACCTTTTGGCCTTTTGTGGAATTTGAGGGGTGCTCCGCAATCACCGGCACGCCTCTAGCGTACGGGCCTGGCTCGAGGAAAGCATGTTCACGTTTTCATTCTCTCCTAAAAAACCATGGCAAAATTTTTCAATTTTCCATTAAAATAGCATGGCAAAATTTTCTATGTTAAATATCTGCATGGTAAAGCTAACTGGGTCCCTTTGTCGGTCAAAAACCACTATTGTCCCCTACTTCCAGATTCTAGGAGGCGCGTACGCTTCCGTCCAAAACCCAAACCAAACTTGAGAACATGGCAAATATTGATTTATGTCATATACTCTCCTTAAACCAAAGTTTAAAATCATTAAAAATTGGGATGAAGGAAAGGTTTTAAAAGTCGAAATCGTGGTTAATACACCCTTGTAAACAACTTCTCAGTCATGTTGAAAAAATCAATAGAATACATAGGCCTATGCTATGCTTAAAATTACAACTTTGAGATGATACATATGTTCAAAAATTAAGTCCATCTCCTCAATCTGAAGCCAAAATTTTTCCAAAACAAATCAATGGGCAAAATTTTCCAATTTCAGAAACCTGAAAAATTGTCATACGTTAAATATCTGCATGGTAGAGCTATGGCTCCCTTTGTCGCAAAACACTATGGGCCCTACTTCCAGATTCTCGGAGGCACGTACAGGCTTCCTCCCAAAACCCCCCCACCAAACTGAGACCACGGCGAATAGCGATATTTGTCATATACCGCTTAACCAAGATTTGAAATCATATTAAAAATTGGGATGAGAAAGATTTAAAAAAAAGGGAAAAATAAGGGAAATTGTGGAGTTGTGGAGCTGTAGCAATGGCATGTTGTTCAAGAAACAGAACATAGCCTACTGCCTACATACAATCTGAGGTGATTTTGCGTATACCAGTGCTGTTGTTTTTGATCTATTGCATTTTATTTGTCCTTTATATGATATGTTGAGTCAAATCTGACCAAATGAAACTCCTTTTTTTACCTAATACATGTGTTAATTCAAGAGCATCAGATTTTTCCTTAACATTAGCTATATATGATCCAGTGAAATTTACACTGCTAATTGGCCACCAAAGAACTCCCACTCCCAAAGACCCCCCTCAGTTTCCTTAGCTGGGGTCGGAGGACAAGTGACTTCGTCATCTGATCGGGAAATTACGGGGGAGAGGGCAGAGTTTGTCCTACCCCCTTGAATAAATTGCGCAAAATCGTGAAATTTGGACCTACACACTGTTAAATTCCGTTAACTTAAAAAACAGATTTGCCGTAAAATTACGGACAAGTCTGTTTTACAAAACAATAAAAATACAAAACAAAAACATAAAAATGGTTTAATGATTTAAACAATTTAAAAAATCAAAAATTTCTGGCAGCAATATTTCCGGATTTTTTTTTTTGTCCGGTAATTTTAAATTACGAAAATTCTGTTAAAATAACATTTTTTTCACATAATATGAGACCAATTTCCTGTAAATTTACTGTCACATTTCCGTTAATTGACAGAAATTTCGTTAATTTACCCTAAAAATGACTGGAAATACTTCTGCCAGAAATTTCCGTAAATTTACGGAAACTTTTTTAACGTTTACCCTCCAATCAGGACGAATTTTTCCTTGCCCGAGCTATTATTCCCCTGTACCGCGCTTTGCGAACCACAATACTCCCTTATAGATTAACGGGCTGGCCTCCGCCTTTTCAGGGTGAAAGCGGCCAATTATTTTATTGCAAATATGGCTGCAATATGATTCAAACAACCAACTTTATGATAATCATGATAGTCTAATGTAAATATAGGCCTACGCTTTGCTCGAGGCAGGGCCGTACCATGATGTTTTTTTGAGGGGGGTCCTTCAAAAAGTGATCACACCCCTCCGTCTTTTTTAACATCTCTCGCCCAAAATGGGCTTTCTTGTCAAAATTTCTCTACATTTCTGTAAATTTTGGATCTTTTTAACTCCTTTTTTGGCGTGTTCCGCACATGGGTCGAAATTCTAATATATTTAGTCTTACTTGTTAAATTTATACACCATATTTTTTATTTATAAGTTTATACAACCATGTACACCGCCTTTCACGTTGAATGTCCACCCTTGTAAAACAATAGATAACAATTTTGCAGCCAGTTCAAGACCTCCATGCTTAATTTTGCAGAACTTTTTGATTAAAATTGACCAACATAAAACTCGTCCCTTTTCACACCATCCACGACCGGTACTGACAGATAGGATTACGTACACGCTGTTTTAAAGCCCCGTTGCAAGAAACAGTTTTGAAAATTCATTCACCTCCACTAGGCTCCTATTAGTTTTTTGGGTGGCACTCGTGTTTGTATTTTATCCCAGTACCTTTCATGCCACATATTGACACAAAGAAATTGAATTTGCATAACACAGTTAATCGTGAAGTAACAATGTTTGCTGTAGTAATTAGTGCACACCAGTACCACTGTATGTACTGACAGCTCCTCACGCTATCAGGGCTGATACGCGATATTTCTTGAAGAAACAAAAGGTCACGAATTTTTTGTTACCAAATAACACTTTAGGAATCTTCAAATGATAATAAAATATTTCTACATCGATCTTGAACTGTTTTGTCAGTTAGGGCTGGTTTGTTCTCTTTTCATCACCAATAAATAAATAATTCTCATTGAAATAGCACAAAGGTCAAACACACTGAGCATGTCATCATTAAGCCACTAAACATGAATAAATAATACCTCCGGGAGCATAAGGTACCCCCCCATTTTCAATTAAGATTTACGTATTTCCTCTTTGTCACCCCACCGGATTCAATACGCATTAACTACTGTTGACAACGTTTTTATTGCAAGTTTTTCAATGAAATTTATCATCATCATCAGTTTTGAACAATGTTGAATACACAAACCCCAGCAATCGCAAGTCAGATGGAAGGGGGATCCCCTGAATCAGACGGTACACGTTACAACATGGCGGTCAACATGGCGACCTCCTGGTTCAACATGTCAGCCTCCTATATAAAACAACATGGCGAGTTCGATCTTTATCGTATATATACAATTTGGTCTCATTAGGGGGGGGGGGGGGGGGGGGGGGGGGGAGGGGGGGGGGGGGGGTGGGGAGGGAGAGAGGTAGAAACATAATAGAGAGATAAAGGGGAGGATGCATGGTAAAACCAGAGGAGATAGAAATACGGAGAGTGGATGGTTATTTGCGACCGCTCGCTTGTGGTTTCCTTTCAGTTTATTCTTTCACACTAGCAGTGGGTTTGTACCTCGATAAGATCAAGAAGGAGATGCTCGATTTTGAAATCCGCTTACCAGGAGTACTCTCATGCACAAGCGCAGGGTTGTGGGGGAACTTCAAGGCTGCGCGATTGACCTTTGAAGGATCTGTGCAGCCGACGCACTTGGCCCATTCCAGGAAATTTCAGAACAGAAGTAATTGACACACTGCTAGACTAAAACAGGTTTATTATTCTCCCACTGTTAAAATTTTCTCTGCTGGTAATAACCTCCACGTTTGTTTCTACCGAGAATATTTAGTTTCTTGCATTGGCGAAATAATTGAGGACAACAGTGAGTATTTTTAACGAAAGAAAACAGCCAATTAGCCTTGATTTAAGCAATCATCAATCATATTTATTTTTTGTTCACGAATTTAAGTTTTGAGGTCAATAAAGGATGTTGTTAGTTTTTTCCTAATTTAAACCTATCCGGTTAGTTCCTGTCATACGATATGATGAATGCGTGAGAAAATGCATTTTGAATACAACTCAACCATACTTTTGTGTCAGAAAGTGTTCCAAAGAGCCAAAATGCTTTGAAATTTGGGGTCCAAGTTGTCCCTGTAAGTGATGCAGAGAGTACGTTTTGCAATGTACTGTCCCACCAAGTGTATATCCTTTGTGTAAATGCCATTTGACAACTGGGTAATTGGGATAGTTCTGGGATTTATGACGGTGGTATGTTCGGATTTAAGGCAATTAACATGACTCGGCGGAGGAACGGTTTAATCTTTGAAGTAACAGTTTGAAACCATCTCCTTCTTTCTCATCTTCTCTGTTATATATGTTTCAAGTCATTTTCATCTTAGGACTCTAGTTGTGGAGATATTTTTAACAATACGTTTGTCAGAATACCTTTTCATCAACAAACATCACAGAAACATTGTGTTGTTGAAACATTATATAACAATATTGAATACTCGGTATATAGTATTTGTCACCTATGATCAGGCCCTACTATAGCCTTTTTAACTTAAAATTTTCTTTATTTATGTGACAAATTAGATATAGTGAAACACAAAATGACTAAATATTAATAGAGAGTCGTCTTTTCACACCATAGATTTTGTCATATCAAATAAGAAACATAATTTCCTACTACCTATTTTCATTTAGGAAAATGTCTGCAATTGTGTGATGTTTTAGTTTACGTTTAAAAACCAACTTGTCCTAACATTCACCTTTAAGTGTTAAACAGAATTAACAGATAACCGTTAACAAATTTGAACCGAGCAATAAACCAAAGATGAATTAATAGTACCGGCAGCGTTCTAAGTACTTTAATGGAATCAATAACATGTAGATGAAAAGTGTCTTCTATTGATAGCTGTTATTAACATAATCAAAAGTATGGTGTCGGGTTTTATGTATTTTCCCGTTCTGTAGCATGCATTGTTTGACAAAAATCCAGTAGTAGGCATTTCTGCAAATTCTTACCTCAAAGCTACTTACATGCAATAATCTGCCTCAAACAAGTCAAAATGTAGTATATTGTAGGCCTACTCACATCACAGAACAATAAGTTTAAATTAAATGAAGTTTGTTTTTATTGTGATAACCTGGTATTGATTATGAAACGTTAAGTTTTCTTAGATATGTTATTTTTAATTAAAAAAATAAGGCAGGGCACTACAATCAATGAAATTATGTTGTTGAAGTGGTTGTGTTCCGTGTTATTATACTTTCAATACCAAAAGTAGGAACCGATGAAGTTAGCTTGGGGGGACTAACTGATAACAATACCTTGTTTGGCCCAGGAAAGAAGAATTTTTTGTAAATAAAGCAACGGAGAGTATGTAAAACCAAATTCATCATCAACATGGAACTTAGTAAACTATTTAATACTGAGGTATTTATGATATTAAAATTCAAAGCGGTTATAGCGCATTGAATCATGCATACCTTACGGGTAAAGCGGTACTGGCACTTTTTCACAAAATATAAATTTCTTCATTTGCTATCAAATGATATTCTAGGCCATTGGAAGAACAGAGCTATATTTTTATACAGAAAATAACATACCCCAAAACAGCTAGGGACATAGATACGACGATAAAGACATCCGGTAATTTGTAGGCCAACTTTTTAAGTTTTCCAGTAGCTTTAATCACCAATTTGTATATGCAAGGACCCCGAGGGAACTATGGCAGGGAAGCTTAAGTTGGATTAAACTGATCTGGACTGATCTAAAAATATAACAGCATAATGTCATACTAATGGATTTATTAAGCACGGCCATGGCAAGATATTTTATAGAAAGACTGATGACGACCTTTGAAAGAGTGAGAAGACTAAGTTTTTAATTGAAAAGAGTGGACCCATTGATTTTGAAGGGTAAAACTACTTGAATGGATGAAATCTTATGAATGGGGGACTCTTAGTTAATATAATAAGGAAAGGGTAATTAAGTATGTAGTAAGGCATGCTTATAGGTACAACTGTTCATCCTTATAGTGACGCGTTTCATAAATATTGTGAAAGAACAGCCATTAGCGTCTGCGTCTGGATAAGGAGCGAAACAATCTTACTTCAACGAGAACATCAGGAAGAAGACGGACATAATCGTGCACATACAAGACTTCAACGTTGCCGAATGTTCAATTGTCCTATTATCCTAATTCAATATTCGTGAGAATCTTAGAGACTTAAAAAGATCACCCAGGAGACAGATATTTGCCATAATCTCCTTATTGCTCGCGAACTTTGCACTACAGATCGCTGTTTATAAGTGTTGGAATTGCAAGTTATGACATAGAGATTATATGAATAGCCTAAAAGTGGTGGGTCCAATTTATACACAAGGGTAAGAGTGGACGTCTTAGCCCCACGAGTGTTCATAAATTAACAGAACTGCATTCCCCAGCCTTTCAAAGATACAAGAACTTTCCTTATTTTTTGTAAATGTTCAGCTAACAGTAATAAAAGAAGTTGCCAACTAGAGGGGACAACTGTTTAACCATTACCTGCAGAAATGCTGTTGATGAATGACGAGGAAATTCAGGTTAAATAAAGTGGTAGCAAAGAGGGAAATTACTTTCCATCCAAATGGAACCCACCTTACTGCATTTCATAAAATGCTGCAATTTTACTTTCCTATTCATAACTTTAGAAGTCAAACCAAAATAATCCCATAATCACATACTCAAAGTTTGTTGTTGAAAGGATTTTCTGATATAAGTTCAAGGAGGATAACTGAAACAGTTTCACAATGATGCATGAAAATGATGAAGGTAAATTGAAATGAGGATTCAAATGGTGAATGATGAAACGAGTTTCTTGCCAAGTAATTTAATCCACGTAACCCAGACGGATTTTAAAGTCAAATAAGTTTATCATTTAAATCATGATATTAACTCACAACTCTTATTGACACAAAGGTTTAAGATATCATTTTTGTCAATGTCACTGGACCGGAGACTGCCATTAGTAAAGCCGTAGCATTTCACCAAATTAGCGTTGTTGAAATCCCAATCCCAAATCGAGCCGATCGTTTCCTACCCGCCTGGTCCAGGATGGGTCGTCTGCTCATCTTACACACGTAAACACGTACCGCAGACGGGAATCCATTTCAGTCCGCTCCGTTCTCGTTGTATTTCATGAAAAAACCACCTGGAACTTAATCTATCTACTTTAACATTACGAAAAAGTTTGCTGTCATAAAGCGCAGTTGCTCCTATTTTATTTACATACCTCTTAATATACATGTATGGGGGTGGATATGTTTATGGTGGGGGAAACCCTGCCTTTGATTAATATGTCCGCAACTACTACTAATTTTAATTATTATTGCTCCAGATTAGTGAATAAAAGACAATTCTGCAATTACATCCATGTGTCAGTCGGCCGCATGGTGTTTGATATCTATCTGCAATATATCTGTCAATCATTTCGAATCGTTTATTTGCCCCCCCCCCGGGTCCTTCCCCCTGGCAATGTTTTCCTGCAATCTGGTTTTCATTGGAGAAGAGATCCAACATTGATTTGGGGGGGAGGGTAGGTGGGGGGGTAGGTACTATATATAAACTGTTGGCTGAACCTTTTATAAGAAAATTTAGTTCGCCAGGTATGGTCATGGGTGATTCAATTTATTATCTTTTCCTTGAGTTGCCTATTGCAAACGATGTTATGGATTAAAAAACCAAATTCCAACCACACCTTACTCTAAGTCGATTCTAGTGTTGATGCTAACAAAACGGGTTACTAAAAACTTCATTTGTAAATACTCCAACAAGCAAATCCTATTTTGATCTTTGTTACTATCAGGACTTACATGACTGTCAATAAAGGGTGGGGCTGCGGTGAGGGGTGGGGCGTGCGCCATGGTGACCTGGTTGGGGGTGTGTCCGTGGGGAAACCCAAGTCCAGCCATCTCTACCAGTCCAAAGCCATTCTGTTCAATCTATTTTTGTTCAGTACGCGGGTCAAATTATAATTAAAAATGAATATTCATAACAGAGAACTAACAATGATATTATTATTCATAGCAATTACTTTTTCGTGAGAATAGTGCCAATAAAAACATCAGTAACCCTTAGGAGCATTGTTATGCGTTCGTATGTACCCCCTGCTATTCCTTAGAGTAAATCCCTTTTAAGGACTTTCTTTTACACACCCCCTTCCTAATGTAAAAATCCTTTATTTTAGTTTTTTTTTTTACTTTTCTTTAATTCCAGTGAAAATTTATTTTCAAAATCTTCAATACATAAATGAGTAAATACCTCACGTCAGTCCATACCTGGTGATTCAATTAGGGAAGACGAAATGCTTAAAGTTTTCAAGAAGGGGAAGGGCCTCTCAGAAAAAATAATCACCACCGGGGTTCGCACTTGGTTCCCTCTGTATCCGAATCACTGTCTTCTCCCCACTGAACCCTATGGAGGGACGACCCTATTTCGGTTCTTGTTTCATCTGATTTTTTATATAAGACAATTTCGTATTCTTACCCTCTGGGACGGTATTCAATCACGTTCCCCATAGAACTGTGTGGCTCTGGCAACGGTATTCAATGATATCGTCAGAATTAAAGGATCAAGATTTTTTGGTTGCATACCGTGAATACCGTGCGATTTGTTAACAAATACTACCATTGTGCATTGGTTTCCATCATTTTCCTTATGATTACCGTGGCATATACCGATTTAAATATGATTGGACTGGAATATAATAGACATTGTGTATTAAACGTTGGCATATTCATTAGGCGTACTTGAAATGATTTTTTAAAACACGCCGTATTTTTAACACACAACCACGGAAAGCCATTGTGGCGTGATCCCCATTAACCTAATTTTCGTGCAATTTGTACGATGAGCACAAAAACAAGGGTCTTTAGAGTGTGTTAAGATACAATCTTACTTATTTTGCTATAATAATTGCTATGTAATTTTGGATGTTTTAAGTTTCGTTCCAATAATTCAGACATTTTGGTCACTACCAGTTGATTTTCATTGTTTTTAAATAGGGTTTGAAACTCCAGAGACCCAAATGTCATTAATTTTTATCCAATTTGGTCCCAATTTTTTGTAATAAAATAGCCAGAATATTGAAAACAAAATATAAATATCCATCCATTCCTTTTTTATAACTACGTCAGAACAATTGTACCAGTAAGTGGTATAAAGAGCTCTAAATAAAGGAAAACCATGAGCAGGAATTTTTGATACAAGCTTGCTTCGATAGCGTTTTGTACAAATGTCCTTTTGGATAATTGTGACCTCGTCGACGGCGCCTGGTCCATCTGCCTCCCACAGCGGCCACTGAGTCCAACAGAGAGAAAATACATTGAGGGCCTGGACAATGTAGTAAACGGACACGTGGTCTGGTTATACATGTAATTTTTAAATGGAGCCTTTTTTGGTCTAAATACTCAACGCCTAAAATCACTGAAATGAAATAAGCTGGTAGATTGTTGAAAATAGAATGTGGCATCCAAAGGGGTCCAAAACCATGGAAAAGGAATTCTAATGAAGGGGTCCCAAACGATGAAAAGGAATCCTATATTTTAAAATCAAAACGCACTAGTAACCTACATTATAGTGAATTGATTGTATACTGTACAGAAAAATGATGAAATAAGTTTTTAAAGCTACGTTCTAGAAATCCCACAGAACTTGCCGTTCTCAAGATGGTTGGTAGAATTAATGCAAAAAACTTGTTTTTTACGGTATTTCGCCGGAGCTAACTATGATTTTTAAAACGAAAAACGCAATACTATCGACAAGTCAATTGTAATTCGAATATATATGTCGAAAATGATAAAATAAGTTTGAAATGCTACGGTTCTGACTCAACCGAACTTGCGTTCTCAAGTGGGTTTGTAGATTAAATTTGCAAAACCGTCTTTTTTTTAACGTATGCGCAGGGTTTGTGTGTACTGAAATTAAAACGTATGATTTTACAACGAAAACGCTCACTATTATCTTCAATTTAATAGTATTGAATTCATTAGCAGTAGAAAACTAATAAAAAACGGTTTAAATAAATCTACTTGCTAGAAATCCACCGAACTTTTGGCGTTCTCGAGTGGTTGTAGATTGAAGTGCACAAACCATTTTTTTCCGGTATTTCGCAGAAGCTAAAACGTATCATTTAAAACGAAAAACGCAATACTATCTGCAATTTACTAGTAAGTGATTATATATGTTTAGAAAATTAATACATAAATGGTTTCTAAATGTACGTTCTAGCGAATCACAGAACTTTGCTTCTCAAGTGGTTGTAGAGTTGAAAGTGTAAACCAGGCAATTTTGACGGGTATTACCACTGTTTATCTACTTCACCTGCTAGTGAGCACATGCGGTCACCTGTTTGACATAATAAAAGCATTCTCTGAGGTTCTCTAACTGCTCATTTTTTGTAGAAGCAGAAAAATATTGAGAATATCTATTAAACCAGGCAAATCTTGGCACCTAAGTCTAAGCTTATGTCGCGGTACAGTGACATAGGTGTGACTTCACGTCGTCCCGTAGCACCCGCGAGATACGAACTATTGAACAGCTACGATTTGCTTCCTCAAAGAAAGGTAAATAGTGTACAATTATTTTAAGGCTATCCTTCGTGAAGAATAATCTGATGGACAAACTTTGTTGCAGTGCAAAAAGGAGGGGGAAGTCCTCCAATGAAAAATGTCAACATCAAGGCGGCATGTGGAGCAGGACTCTGCATCGTCGAAATGTCACATGGCAAAAGGGTGAAAGTTGCCGTGGTACACAAAGGTTACCTCAAAGATTTCTCTCGCAAAATAAACCTTTAGATCATTAATATAAATAAGCGTTAAAGATAAAAGTGATCAATATTGCATATAAATACTGGTGTAGATTTGGATCACAAAATCATACTACAATCTACATGCATGATGTACAAAAGTCCTCTTCAACAATCAAAACTTAAAAATAACATAATGTACAACACTGGACAAAGGTATATACTCAAGAGCAAGCTTGCTGCCCATGGCATGAACTGTTATACCTTCATCACATACCTGAGATTTCTCCCACTTCTTGTACAGATTCTTCTCACAACAATCAAGTTAATTAAGCAAATCTAAATCGCCTTTGTTTTCTTGAGTGACTAGAATAGCAGTGCCTGGGTCTTTTGGTACTTGGGACCTGGTCCAAAAGATGGTCCTACGGAAAGATCTGATTGGCTTAAAGTCCTTATACTGAAGGACGTTTTTGGCCAGTATCGTATCATAAGATTGGTTAACATAATGAAGGCCTCTTATGGCATAAAATGATGGTCTCAAACAAGAGGGGTTGATGTGAGGGTCTCAATGGAGTGGTTTTCTTTCTTTACGCAAATGAATGGGGATCGTAATAAGCAATTTGATTGGATAGTTAATTACTGATAAATCTGCTGCATAATGAAGGATGTTGAAGAAGATGAACTGATATTAATACAAAGGCCATGTACACATTGAGTGTGAGGTTTGTTTACAAATGGGCGAATGTCGAATATGACATGAAACCCCTACATAATACAACGTGTGAATTAATCGAGAGGCGACATTCGCTAAATAGGGAAGTCCTATATGCCAAAGGGAAGATCAAGTGATGTTTTAAGCCTACATTTGGGATAATAGATTTTGAAGAATACAAAAATAACTTCTTTGAATAAGAATCGAAAATCCGAGTAAAAATATTTGAACTCCCAAAAAATGTCTAAAATGCCAGTTTAATTTCCCAATGGGATCTAAAAAATATATCCACAAAGGTGAAAATTTATGGCCCAAATGTACAGCGAATGACAGCGAAACGTCGACCTCGCAGTCACTTCTTCTCCTCTGTTCACAACTACCAGAAAATTACAAAATGGGCGACGCCCATGTCTAGCATTCACGGCGTACAATCATGCGGAAAAACGATGCTTCTAAGAGAGAGTTTTGAATGATTTGGATGATTTTCAGAGTAAACTACATAATAGACTTGGGGCTGCCTTACGTGGCGTCGAACAAACTGTGAGTGATCGAAAGAGGTAAGATACAAAATAAAAAAAATACGACCTGGCGATGAGGAGCAAAATTTGGAAACTGTGCTAGGCACTTCATTGCAATATTACATGAATATTTTTGACTCGTATTCACTGATATTAAAACCACAAAGGTTATAGACCGATCAAACAGTGTGCATATCGTGGGAAACATGCATACAGCGTTCGTGTTCTTGTGTTAAACGCCATTTTCGTCGTCTTAACGTCGCCGGCGACGTTAAATTATAAAATTGTTCTGTTTACCCATAAGGAAGCTGATTTGGTCTTAATCATTTCGGGTGATGGCTTTTGTATATAAAAGCCTTACAACAATGCAAAAATATCGACTTTGAAAAATCTTGATGGCGCACTATTTTTCAAATGTGCCAGTGTCTCTTTAAGTGTTCAGGTATCCAAATAATAAGCCTAATTCAAAGGCCGACTCAGAGATTTTGAAATATAACTTTTTCGTGTATTAAAGGGGCATTTCGTGATCCACAGCTTCATCCCCCAACTTACTAAAACCTAAAAAAGGACCTAACCTGAACCGTTAGCCGTAGTAATCCATGTGTACCCAATCGTACGTGCCAATTCGGTCTTATCTGTAAGAAATTCGCAATTTTGTTTTTTCTTGTCCGTAAAAGAAATTACAGCACAGTGGCCTATGGGAACGTGGGAAACAAGCAATTGCTCATAACACAAAACCACAAGATTGGGATCGACTCAAACTTTGTGAATAAGCTTTTCTCAAAGATATCTAGTGAATAATGAATAAAACAGAAGGTGCTGGAATCACAAAATGCACCTTTAATTAAAAATAGTCAACTAGAACTAAAGTTAGTCACCTAAAATGCTTAATTCCGAAGTTTGAGATGAACCAGATTTTTTGTTTTGATGCAGTAAACATTTAAGTGTAGTTTAACAGTGCCATAGGATACTGTGTATTCCGGATCTGGAATTTTATAACAAAGTTGTTATTTTCTAAATGAAGGATTTTGATTTGAGCCTAGCTATTTCACACAGTGATTAGTATATGGACAAGCATTGTACGCATGCAAAAAACACAACTTGTTTGAAAATTGAGGGTGCCCTCCTCAGGAAATCTCTGAGTCAGCCTTTAAGTCAGAAGCTAAATTCATTAGGGCAGATTGGCATTTTTAAGGGCTCTTCTTGTTTGGAATATGCTGCAGGGTATTTAACATTTCCTATACATATGACAAATGAAGAAATGGATTTCCTTTGATTTTATTCCTTTTCACTTTGGAACATTGTTTTCTATTGAAATGTATGAGTGTATAAGTTAGGGTGAATGTATGTGTCTGTGTGTGTGTGTCTGCCTACAACTTTGAACATATGTATGTGCATACATGTGCATGTGTAGTAAATATAAATTAATGTATAAGAATTGACAATTTAACAAATCTATTTCTGAATTGCCAATTTTTTTTTACCCAGTCATAAACAAAATAGTGTTAATGTGTCATTTTCTATTGTAAATAATATATAAAGGTACTTTAAAGGATGTTGTTGTTGTTTTTGAATTTCAACAGAGTAAAACTACATAATAGACTTGTGGCTGCCATTTACGGTGGCGTCGAACAAACTTGTGAGTGATCGAAGCGGTAAGATACAAAATAAAAAAAATACGACCTGGCGATGGATGAGCAAAATTGTGTGGAAACTGTGCTAGGCACTTCATTGCAATATTACATGAATATTTTGACACGTAATTCACTGATATTAAACCACCAAGGTTATAGACCGATCAAACAGTGTGGCAGATCGTGGGAAACATGCATACAGCGTTCGTGTTCTTGTGTTCAACGCCATTTTCGACGTCGTCTGCCTAAATTTAACGTCGCGGCGACTTAAATTATAAAATTGTTCTGTTTAACCCTACGGACCTGATTTGGTCTTAATCATTCGGGTGATGGCTTTTTTATATATAAAGCCTTACAACAATGCCAAAATAGCGACTTTTGAAAAATCTTGATGGCGCCACTATTTTTTCAATGTGCCATTGTCTCTTATAAGTGTTTCAGGTTCATCCAAAAATAAGCCTAATTCAAAGGCCGACTCAGAGATTTTTGAAATATAACTTTTTTCGTGTATTAAGGGGCATTTTTCGTGATTCACAGCGTGCATCCCCCAACTACACTAAACCTAAAAAAGGACCACTGAACCGTTAACGCCGTATAATCCATTGTCACCCAATTCGTAGTGTGCCAATTCGGGTCTAATCTGTAAAGAAAATTCGCAATTTTGTTTTTCTGTCCGTAAACATTCAGCAAGTGGCCTATGGGAACGTGGGGAACAAGCAATTGCCTATAACACAAAACCACAAATTTGGGATCTGACTCAACTTTTGAATAGCTTTTCTCAAGATATCTAATGACTAATGATAAAAACAGAAAGGTGCTGGAATCAAGAAAAGCACCTTTAATTACAAATAGTCAACTAGCACTAAGTTAGTCACCTAAATGCTTACTTCCAAAGTTTGAGATGAACGCAGATTTTTGTTTTGAGCAGTAAAACATTTAGATTGTTAGTTTAACAGTGCCATATGATATGTGGTAATTCGGATCTGTAATTTATAACAACGTTGTTATTTTTAAATGAAAAAAGGATTTTGATTTGAGCCTAGCTATATTTCACACAGTGATTTAGTAAATGGACAAGCATTGTACGCATGCAAAAAACAACAACTTGTTTGACATATTGAGGCTGCCCTCCTCAGGAAATCTCTGAGTCAGCCTTTAAGAAGTCAGCAATCCTACATTCATTAGTGCCGATTGGCATTTTTAAAGGCTCTTCTTGTTTGGAAATATGCTGCAGGGTATTTAACTTTCCTAGACTATGACAATGAAAAATGGATTTTCCATTTGATTTATTCCTTTTCACTTTGGAACTTGTTTCTATTGAAATGTATGAAGTTGTATAAGTTAGGTGCTGTATGTTCTGTTGTGTGGTGTGTCTGCCTGCAACTTTTGTAACATATGTATGTGTCATACATGTGCATGTGTAGTAAATATAAATTAATGTATAAGAATTGACATTTAACAATCTTATTTCCTGATTGCCATTTTTTTTTACCCATCATAAACAAAAATAGTGTTAATGTGCATTTTCTACATTGTAAATACTATATAAAGGACTTTAACCGGATTTGTTGTTGTTTTGAATGGGCATCATATTGTAGACTACGGCATCACATTGATGCCTGGTTTGCATGTCTGCACAATATAGATATCCCTAACCTACCTAACAAACTATAGGACAAGCACCCCCCCAATAGGGACAAATCGATTATTTTAGGCATTAAGTGTCCGTTCGGACACTTCCTATAACATTCTTGATGGAGATTCATATCTTTGAACCACTGCTGGTTTCTTCCTTTTCTGTGTCACTTCTTCAGTTGAAGAAGTAACTTATAGAATTCTACAGGCTTGTCCTTCACTTTTAAGCTTCCTGCAAATTCAAATATTTTGATTCTCCGATAAATCACTGATAGTGGTCTTGTAAAATGTTGTTTTAGCTTTTACATGCAGTGATAATCAACTTATTTCTTTGACCCACATACTCGGAACCTTTTTGAGTTGCAGAAATTTGAAGACTCAGTGGTCATTGGGTGCAAGTCGATCAAGCTGCTTTGAAAAAGTAATCTTAAGTTGCAGACAGTGATAGAGGCCCTCACCCTCCTCATGTGGATGACACATTGTGTTCTTAAAACATGTACATGTTACCTATTCACATGTGTGTGATTCAATACCTGTGGTTCTTTGGTTATTTTTTTTTTTCAGATGTGAGCTCAAGTCAGCCTTATTTGCCCACTCACAACTTCTAAGAAGTACTCCCTTTCTGTAACCTCTGCAACTGTGATACCTGTAAAAAGGATAAACAACTGCAATCCACCACAGATTTCTGACTGTCTAAGTGGACCTTGTGAGCATTAAAAAATCGCAATGAGAGTCAGACCATTTCCATGTAGGTTTTGTGATTTATTTGCATCATTGGATGGGGTCAAGACAGCACCATGCAATACATAGAAGAAAATTTTCAATTACAAGGCAAGCACCACAATGCAGCAAGAAACGTCCCCCGCATCAAATGCAAGTTCTTTACAAACTTTTTCAGTGCGATGCCTGGTCAGAAATGCTTTTGGCCAAAGACCAGTTGTAAGAGCACATTCTTACTATGCACATACAGGGGAAACCCTACCAGTGTGAGTACTGTCAGAAACGCTTTGCACAACTAAGACACATCATGAGAGACACTTCGATCTCCTACAAGGAGAAACCCTACCAGTGTGGAGTATTGTCCGAATTCTTTACACGACAGGAAATCTTACTCACAAAGACATTCTTACTCACACCAGGAAAACCCTCCAGTTGCGAGTATTTCAGAATGATAATTCTACAGGCTTGTCCTTCACAGTTTTCAAGAATTATTCCTGCAAATTTTCTAAATATTTTGATTCCTTTCGGATAAATCACGATAGTGTCCTTTAAATGTTTGTTTAGCTTTTACATGCAGTGATAACACTTATTTCTTGACCACTACTCGGACCTTTTTGAGTTGCTAGAAATTTGAAACCAGTGGGTCATTGGGTACACGTCGATCAAGCTGCTTTGAAAAAGTGGTCATACGTGCATGACAGTGATAGAGGCCCTCACCCTCCTCATGTGGATGAAAACACATTGTGTTCCTATAAACATTGTTGTACATGTACCTCATTCATCAGGTGTGTTATTCCATAACTTGGTTTATTTTGGTTTTTTTTTTCAGATGGGGACTTCAAGCAGCCTGATTTGCCCACTCACACCTTCAAAGGGAGTACTCCTCATTTCTGTAACCTATGCAACTGTTGATAACTGTAAAAAGGATAACTAAACTGCAGTCAACACAGATTTCGACTGGTCTTAGAGGTGGACTCATGTGAGCATGAAAAATCGCAAAGAGAGGATACAGACCATTTCCATGTAGGTTTTGTGGAATTTATTTGCATCATTGGATAGGTCCAGAACAGCACAATGCAATACTAGAAGAAATTTTAAATTTACAGGCAAGCACATATGCAGCAAGAAAAAGTCGCCTCCAATGCAGTTCTTTGTACAAGACTTTTTTCAGTGCGAGCATGTCAGAAATGCTTTGGACCAAAGACCAGTTGTAAGAGGCACTTCTTAATAGCACATAAAGGAAAACCCATAAAGACCAGTGTGAAGTATTGTCAAATGGTTGCACCAAAGACCCAGCAGAGAGACACATTCGATCTCAACAAAGGAGCAACCCTACCAGTGTGAGTACTGTCACAAATGCTTTACACAAGGAAAATCTTACTCACACATCTTACTCACACAAGGAGAAACCCTACCAGTGCGATTATTGTCAGAAATGCTTTGCACAGAAGTCAAGTCTTACTCACACATTCGTACTCACACAAAGGAGAAGCCACATACTCAGGTGAGTATTGTCAGAATTGTTTGGCCGGACCAACACATCTTACTCAACACATTCGTACTCACATTCGCCTAAAGGAGAAACCTTACCAGTGCGAGTATTGTCAGACATGCTTTGAACAGAAGTCAGGTCTTACTCAACACATTGTTAGCGGGCCCACAAAGGAGAGCCCTACCATTTGAGTATTGTTCAGAAAACACCTGCTTTTCACATAGGTTCAATGTCTTACTAAACCATTCGTAACTCACACAAGGAGAAACCCTACCAGTGCGAGTATTGTCAGAAATACTTTGCCAGAAGTCAAATCTTACTAAACACATTCTTACGCACACAAAGGAGAAACTCTACCAGTGTGAGTCTGTCAGAAATGTTTTGTGCACTGAAGACATATCTTACTAAACACATTCGTTACTCACACAAAGGAGAAACCCTAACCGTGGAGTATTGTCAAAATGCTTTGCACAATGAACATATCTTACTCAACACAATTTCGTACTTCACACAAAGGGAAACCCTACCAGTGGCGAGTTGTCAGAATGCTTTTGCACCGAAGTCAAATCTTTCTCAGCACATTTCTTACCTCAACAAAGGAGAAACCATGCGAGCATTATCAGAAATGCTTTTCACAGAAGCCTATCTTACTAACACATTTATATTCTCACAAAACGAGAAATCCACCATTATGAGTATTGTAAGAATGTTTTGCACCGAAGTCAAATCTTACTCAACACAGTCTTACTCACACAAAGGAAAACAATTCTACCAGTGCGAGTTATTGTCAGAATGCTTTTGCACTGAAGACACCTTACTCAACACATTCTTACTCTCACAAAGGAGAAACCCTACCAGTGCAAGTATTGTGAGAAATTCTTTGCAACGATTAGCAAAGTCCTTAAATCTCACGTTTATACTCACACATAGGAAGAAATCTCATTGTGAGTTGTGGAAGAATTTTAAAAACTTATTTATTTTTATCAAAAACACATATCAGTATGAGTTTGTCTGGGAAATGCTTTGATCGAAAGGACTCCATAAACATCACACTTGTGCAAAAGGTCATGTCCAGTGAAGTTGGAAGATCGACCGAAAATGTAAAATTGACCTGAATTGAAACGTTGAAGTTTAATTGGAAACCTAACTTTGTCTATGGATATTACACGCAAACCTGCATTGTTTATGAGGTTCCAATGTCGCATGGTCAAGGACAGAAACAATACAAACCACATCGGCCCCAAAAAAAAGGGACACTACCGGTCCGAGGATCACAAGTTTGTCTCGCCTGAACTTTGTTCATCAGACTGTCTTGGTTGTCCGTCCGTGTTCCTGCTTGTGTAACTATTTATCTGGAGTTCCAGAAGGCGTATACGATGAATCGTAAAAACTGTACTTGTGGAAAGAAGCGGTTGAATGAGTCCTCGACCTGATTAGATTTTGGGGGGTAAAATATCAATTAAGTATCTAATTGCATATTGACAAACCTTTATTACCGCAAGGCTTGTGGACAAATTTTTTCTGGATTCCGTAAGGCGTATAATGGAATGTAACTTGGTGAAGGGAAACGGGCCGAAGATTCTCGACTTTAAGTCTGCCAATGAGCTAATCAATATGCAAAAATCAGCGTAATTACTATAATTTTGAAACGGTACATCGTAGATTCAAAATCCTTTGCTGCCTGAAAGCCTATCATGGTGTTCATCTTTTTTGAATTGAAAGTATGTGATATATGCCCAGTCTTAGTATGTCAAATGAGCTAATTAAATATGCATAATTACTGTGTCTCTGAAATGGTACATCGGATAGGCAAAATTCCTTCACTACATGAAAGAGTACATGCCATACATCTTTTAGTGTGAATCATAATTGGTCAAAGTGTCATTTTGGTTGGAAATATGCTAATTGTCTACTTTGCAAATAATTTTCAAAAACAAAAAAGCTTGTGCACAAGTTTATCTAGAGGTACTTAAGGCTTATAATGATGTAACTTGATGGAAGGAACGGGTTCCAGAGTTCTCGACCTATTTAGATTTTTGGGCGTATTTCGGGCAAATTGACTATGCATATTGGCTAATTATATGCAAAATTTGGGGTTATCGCTATATTTTTAAACGGTAACATCAGATAGCAAAATTCCTTCACTGCATGAAACACCATATCATGGTGGCACATCTTCTTTGACATAATGTGATTATATGTGGCTCAGGTACGCAAATGAAGCTTAATTCAATATGCCTAGTGCTGTATCAACTGGTGCATCATGTTAAGGTTTCCGAACTTAATTTTACCTCCAATTACTCCACTGCGGTCACTTTGTAAAGTTGGCTGGGTGAAAATTCCTTAACCCTCGTCACATCAAGGGGGGTGGGTTTACCACCCCCTAATGGATGATCCCCTGTCCGCCAAAACGCAAACGAAATGATCTAAGGGCTTTTAGGTAATTGTAAGTTCATCCTCGGTGGTCATTTTAGCGGAAACAAATTAGTGGTACCCACCTTCATGGGAGGTATGGTGGTCCCATCGAATGTCGGCAAGTGGGGGGGGGGGTGGTTGCCACCTTCCCTATACTTACTGTGTAAAATGGTACTTTATGTTAATATGATGCTACGTAATTAAATACTGACAATATGTGGATTTAAAATGTGATGAAATATGTAGCTACACCCACCGATCAAACAAATGTTTTTCGCTTAAATACGAAAAAACTTGAGTGAGAAAATACAGAAAAGATAAAACAAATGAGAGAGAGAGACAGAGACCGTGGAGGGGGACCGGGGGGGCATTAACATATGAAATGGATATGGGTGTAAGGTTCGCGCTTCCAAACCCAGAGGCATTCGGTAACAGAGAACTGGAAAAAAAATTGGGTGAGAGACAGCCAATTTGCCCCAAATTAGGGGTGTTTATATTGACAAATTTGCCAAATTTTCCCCCAAATGGGGTCTTTGGGTGAGATTTTTGCAAAATTTTCTTAAAAAATAGAGGTCTTTTGTGAAAATTTTCAACATTTAGGTGACTGGTAACATTTTCAAAAAATATGGGAGTCTTTGGGTGAGATTTTCATAACAATATGGGGTCTTTGGGTAAAACGGTGCTGAAAAGGGGGTTTTAACCACAGTGGTTTTAACAGCCTTACATATGTATCACTTGCACGATGGGAGTACTCCCCGGAGGGGAGGGAAGGAGAGGTGAGAGAGGGAGTGTGTGCAGGAAAGATGTATATATATATTGAGTGGGTGTGCTTGTGGGTATGTGAGTGCATTTATGTGCAAGTGTGAAGGTGGTGTGGCCCATGCACACACCTTGTTTGTGTGTGCATGTGTGAATCATGAATATCAGTGATGATGGGTAATGACAGGGCATATGCCTTTTATGACTTTTTTTTTTTTTTTTTTTTCAAAATTCCTTCACTGCATGAAAGCCTATCATGGTGCACATCTTCTTTGACATATATGTGATATATGTGGCTCAGGTACGCAAATGAGCTAATTCAATATGCATAATTGCTGTATCACTGGTGCAATCATGTTAAGGTTCCGAACTTAATTTTACCTCAATTACTCCACTGCGGTCACTTTGTAAAGTTGGCTGGGTGAAAATTCCTTAACCCTCGTCACATCAAGGGGGGTGGTTACCACCCCCTAATGGATGATCCCCTGTCGCACAAAAATGCAAACGAAAATGATCTAAGGCTTTTATGTAATTGTAAGTTCATCCTCTGTGGTCATTTTAGCGGAAAAAAATTAGGGGTACCACCTTCATGGAGGTCAGGGTGTCCCATCAAAGTCGGAATGTGGGGGGGGTGGTTGCCACCTTCCTATACTTAACTGTGTAAAATGGTACTTTATGTTAAGTATGATGCTACTGTAAGTAAATACTGACAATATTTGGATTTAAATGTGATGAAATATGTTTTAACAGCCTTACATATGTATCACTTGCACGATGGGAGTACTCCCCGGAGGGGAGGGAAGGAGAGGTGAGAGAGGGAGTGTGTGCAGGAAAGATGTATATATATATTGAGTGGGTGTGCTTGTGGGTGTGTGAGTGCATTTATGTGCAAGTGTGAAGGTGGTGTGGCCCATGCACACACCTTGTTTGTGTGTGCATGTGTGAATCATGAATATCAGTGATGATGGGTAATGACAGGGCATATGCCTTTTATGACATTGTAAAGCAAATTTCACAACTGATAACATGAAAATAAATATTTTTGAATTCAACAAGGTCTTAAGTGTGTTTATTGTGTCGCCTTTTTGAAGAAATAGACATCCCTACCAGTCATGAATTCTGTCTGACCATGTCTGTGTTTTCTAAGGTTAAAGTTTCAGAAAAGGTTTCTCATTCAAGAAGTAAAAGGCCTTTTGCGGAGAAAATTGATCACAAGAACCACTGACCCAAGGCTCAAATGGGGTGTTCACAGATTTGGGTCAAAAGTCACATGGACCAATTAAAGGGGCACTCTTTGAAAATATATATAAATTCATTCATTTCTTGTGCCACAAATCAATTGGCCGATTGCAGAGAAATCGGTCAGAAGAACCACTGACTCAAGCCCATATGGGGTGTTCTCAGATTTGGGTCAAAGGTCAAATGGGCATATTTGAAAATCTATAAATTCTTGTGCCACAATTCAATTGCAATAATTACTAGACTTGGTCAGAAGAAATGCTGACCCAAGGCCTGTATGGATGTTCACAGATTTGGGTCAAAGGTCACATGGGCTGATTAAAGGGGTATTCTTTGAAAATCTATGAATTCCTTGTGCCACAAATCATTTATTATTATCACTAGACTTGGTCAGAAGAACTGTTGACCCAAGGCCCATAGGGGGTGTTCACAGATTTGGGTCATGGTCACATGGGCCGATTAAAGGTGCAACAAGAGATTTTGAGGCACCCAAATATTGTGTTATTATAGTAATTTCATATAGATTAGACACTCAATAGATTTCTTGCCTTGTATTTAGCTACAGAAACGTCTTAAAAGAGAGAAAAAGGGCGATTTTGATTTGCTTTTATTTCAATATAAAATCATAGGCTGAATTTCGTATTTCCTCCTTTACGAAATTAGAAATTTCACACTTTTTGTACCAAAGAAACATTTCTCAGCTTAATCCTTTCAGGTGGGGAAATTTTTGATGGAAAGTTTTACATCAGGGCAAAAATCAGTAGGCCTACCTTTTTTTCGGGCACCTGATATGTGAAATCTCTCGTTGCACCTTTAAAGGGGTATTCTTTGAAAATCTATAAATTCCTTGTGCCACGAATCGATTGTTATCGCTAGACTTGGTCAGAAGAACCGCTGACCCAATGCCCATATGGGGTGTACACAGATTTGGGTCATAGGTCACTTGTCCCGATTAACGGGGCATTGATTGAAAAATTATAATTTTTCTCATTGTCAAACGCTTGGGCTGATTACAGAGAAAATTGGTCAGAAGAACCGCTGACCTAGCGCCTAGATTTGGGTCAAAGGTCATGTGGGCCGATTAAAGGGGCATTCTTTGAAATTCTATTAATTTCTTGTGCCACAAATCAGTAGCTATAATTACTAGACTTGGGCAGAAGAATTGCTGACCAAGGCCCATATGGGGTGCCCGGATGGGGTGTTCATAGATTGGGTCATAGGTTATGTGGGCCGATCTATAAATTCCTTGTTCCACAAATCAATTGCTAATTTTTTTTTTTTTTTTTTTTGCCGGGGGGGGGGGGTACTCAGTGGAAAAGGGTAGGTACATATGCCGCCGATATGGGTCACATTTTCACGCCTTACTCTAACAATGGGTCGTTTTTTCCACCAGGCTACTATAAAGATGGGTCACTTTTTGAGGTAATTGCTACTATATAAATGGGTCCATTTTCAATTTTTGGTCACATTTTACTATGAAAAATGGGTCGATTTTTCCGATTTTCGGTAAAATCACAATGAAAAATTAATGGTTGATTTTCTGATTTTTGGAAAAAGTTACTATGAAAATGGGCCGATTTTGCTAAGATTACTATAAAAATGGTGCGAAATTTCAAAGGCAACTATAGTAATGGGTTGAAATTTCGGAACCAACTATATAAATGGGTCATATTTTTGTATAATTTGGTCACTATAAACATGGGTCGATTTTTTTTACCCGGTGGACGCACACCCGTACCCAATTTTGGGTCGAGTACCCCCCGGGAACAATTGTGATCCGTGGATCTACTTGTATTTGGCTTCTCATATAGTTTTTATTTTAGAATAACCAGGGTGAGAACCGAGTTTCATAGAGAACAGAATTTCTTGAAAATGGTACAGTCACAGGATGAGTCACTGGATTTTTTTGGTAAAGTCTGCTGTAATAATAACGTTACGGAATTTATTGTCTGCGTATTTTTATTAGTTCCTTGTGCATTGGCAAAAATCAATGCACTTGCATCAGTTTGACTAGACTCATAATGGTACCCGCCCCTACAGGGCTTGTGCCATTATTGTCGTCAAACTGAGAGAACTTGGAGCTAAAAATATGCAGACATTAACTCTAATTTATGGTTTGACTTCGAAACTTTGCAACATGAATATTGCTGATCAAGCTAAGCTGAGCTATAACCATGTGTGAATTTCACAGTGCATGCTTCACAATAGTTTGCAAATGGATGGGACATGGTCACTTCCCATTTGTTCTTTCCTCATTTTGTCCTTTCCTTTTTTATCAGTTTCCAGTTGGTCCGTTATAGTCCTTTAACTATTTTGTCTTCTCTCATTTGGTCCTTTACCAATTGGTCCTTTCCCATTTGTCCTTTCCCATTGGGTTCTTTCCCATTTGGTCTTTTCCCATTTGGTCTTTTTCCATTTGGTCTTTTTTCCATGTGGTCTTTTCCCATTTGGTTCTTTCACATTTGGTCCTTTCCATTTGGTCATTTCTAATTTGGTCTTTTCCCATATGGTCTTTTCCCATTTGGTCCTTTCCCATGTAGTTCTCGTGGTCTTTTCCCATTTGGTTCTTTCCCATTTGGTATTTTCCCCATTTGATCCTTTCCCATTTGGTCCTCACCGTTTGGTCCTTTCCCATTTGGTCCTCCCCGTTTGGTCCTTTCCCATTTGGTCTTTACCCATTTGGTTCGTTCACATTTGGTCCTTTCCATTTGTTGCTTTTCCATTTGCTCCTTTCCATTTGAACCTTTCTCATTTGGTCTGTTCCCATTTGGTTCTTTCACATTTGGTCCTTTCCATTTGGTCATTTCCAAATTGTTTTTCCCATATGGTCTTTTCCCATTTGGTCCTTTCCCATGTAGTTCTCATGATCTTTCCCATTTGGTTCTTTCCCATTTGGTATTTTCCCCATTTGGTCCTTTCCCATTTGGTCCTCCCCGTTTGGTCCTTTCCCATTTGGTCTTTACCCATTTGGTTTGTTCACATTTGGTCCTTTCCATTTGTTCCTTTCCCATTTGCTCCTTTCCATTTGAATCTTTCTCATTTGGACTGTTCCCATTTGGTCCTTTCCCATTTGCTCCTTTCCATTTGAATCTTTCTCATTTGGACTGTTCCCATTTGGTCCTTTCCCATTGGGTCTTTTCCCATTTGGTTCTTATTTGGTCTTTTCCCATTTCGTTCTCTCCTATTTGGTATTTTCCCCATTTGGTCCTTTCCATTTGGACTTTTACCATTTGGTTCTCATTTGGTCTTTTCGCATTTGGTTCTTTTCCATTTGGGTCCATCCCCCTGGTCTTTTGTTATTTGATCCTTTCCCATAGGGGTTCTTTCCCTTTTGGTCCTTTCCTATTTTACTTCTCATTTGGTTTTTTCCTTTCCATTTAGACCTTTGTCCCCATTTCGGTTCTTTTCCCATGTTTGGTTCTCATTTGGTCTTTTCCCATTTGGTCCTTTCCCATTTTGGTTTCTTTCTTCCTCAGTTTGGGTCCATTTCCTATTTAGTCCCTTTCCATTTGGGGCCCTTTTCCCATTTTGGCCCTTTCCCAATTGGTTCTTTTCCTCATTTGGTCCTTTCCCATTTTGTCATTTCCCATTTGTTCTTTCCCATTTGGTTCGTTCAACATTTGGTCCTTTTCAAAATTTGTTCCTTTCACCATTTTTGCCTTGTCCCATTTGGTCCTTTTCCATTTGCTCCTTTCTCATTTGTTCTTTTTCTCATTTGGTACTTCCCCATTTGTTAAAACTCCAACACCTTTTGGGGTCTTTTCCCAAATTCATGGCACTTTCCCTCATTTGGCATTTCCTCCCCATGGGGTCCTTTTCCTTTGGTCCTTCCCATTTGGCCTCTTCCCATTTGGTTCTAAGTGTGTCTTTCCGCATTTGATTCTTTGCCCGTTTTGGGTGCTTTACCTTTGTCCTCCCCCACTTGGCTTTTGTTATTTGGGGTCCTTTTCTGGTGTGTGGTTTCGCCCCTCCAATGATTTGGCGTGGGTGCTCGGCCTTTTGGTCTTTTCTCCTATTTTCGTCTCATTTGTTCCTTCCATTTGGTTCTTTCCCATTTGGTTCACTTTGTTGCTGCTGTGTGTCCCGTTTTCGTCCGTCCCTTCCCATTTGTCTTCCAGTTGTTCCCTTCCCCATTTTCTTCCTCCTTTCCCATTTGTTCCTTCCATTTAAATAATTCTTTCCCCGTTTGGTTCCTTTTCCCACTTAATTCTTTCCACTCATGTTTGTTCCTTTTTCCGGTTTAATTCTTTCCGGGTCCTTTTCCCATTTTGGCTTCTTCCAGTTGGTCCATTCCCATTTTTTAGTACTTTCAAATTGAAGTAATTCCACTTCATGACTTGCAAAAGTGAAAATCGAGGAGAGGTGCCAAATATCAAAATCATTTTGAATTTCTTTAAACCAAGTGGGTGTGGCGCCGAAATCGCTGTTTTTTGTCCAAATGTGGTGATTTGTGGTCCCAAATCACGATTTTTGCCCAAAAAAAACTGTCATTTTCTTTTCCGGTGGTGGGCCCTCAAACGGGAGGGTAATGAAATTTGGGGGGAAATTCCCCCATGTCCAACCCCTGGCGCCGCCACCTGGTCAGAGTGTCAACAAAATTTTGGTAATGTTAGCGATGATCTTTTCCTCCAAAATGCTAAACTCAAAGCATTTATTGACACTGTCCCAAATCAAGAATGGTTCCCTTGAGTGCATCGATTAGCAGAACCAGGCACCTGCAGAAACCTAACGTACCCGATTTTATGTTGTGAAAGAGACTGGCCGTTTCCTTCCCCCTGCAAAGAAAGTCCTGACATGAAAAGTGGATGTGCGCCATCTCTATTCATTTATTCCTTAGTGACCGTATCGATGTTATTTTGTTTGTAACCGTGGATGGTGGAGATGTTAATCTATTGATGTGAATGAATGCATGATGTCATTTCTGTTTGAAGGGGGACGAAAGGCGTGAACTCATAACTGATGATCAATTTTAACTGATCGTCTGATCTCATTTTACAACGATTGATGATTGTAGCTAGTACTGGGTACACAATGAATTAATCAGACAAGAGTATACGAATAAAGACGCCACCGGTAAGATCTTGTATGTATAAGTACGCAAGGAGCTGTAACTTGTAAGTGCCGAGTGTAAACCATTTAAATTATGTGAACTTGTTGGGGGAGGCAGGGAGGGGGAGGGGAGGAGGGGGCTCACAATGGGAGGTAGTATGGGTAAGGTTGTGTGGGCCAACCCTAAGACTTCATTTTCAGGCTCTTTTCAGTTCCATTGATGCCCATTTTTGGACCATTTTAGTCCAAAGCCATTGCTTCCCAATTTTCTTTGAAACACCTCAAAAGAGCTGGAAATTGGGGGTACTTTTTGACACTAATCGTGGTAAATGTACTTATTTTCTTAAATATTAGGAAAACATAGCTCCAGAGACCCCATCTTTTTTTGGCCTTAAAGTGACAGGATGAGATTTTTTTTAAAAATGTTAAAATTTCTGAGCAGATTCATTATGTTTATACCACCTACCGAGAACTTATGGAATGTTTATTGGACAAACAGTGCAAAAGAAAACCGCAAACCTTGTTTTGACTTGCCTGTATCATAATCTTTTCCCATAGCAAACCATGTCTTTGACTTTATCACTCATCTTATTACATAAAGACGGCATATTCGCTTATTCACTTCAGCTGTGATCTAATACAAATTGGAAGCAATCCAAATAATGTAAAAAACCTAGGTCGAGAAATATTGGTGGCTCTCTGGAAATCTCCTTTACATCACATGACCACACATTTATCAAATGCTTGCTAAGAAAACCGGGTATTACCAAAAGTAATCCCACCACTAAAAAACCTAGTCAATTATGAAGCCTAACTAAAGTAAATCCCCAGCTCACAGGCTTTGGCTTACATCAAAAAATAACTGTATTATATGAGGTAGTTGTAAAGTCCAGTTCATCCAGCAAATTTGCTGTGAATCCGGTTTCAATTCAAATTATACGTCTCAGTGCTTTTCATTCATATAGTCTGAATAAAGTTAATATCCACCGCTGCCACCATATGGTATTATTACCAAGTGTGAGATGGTATAACCTTTGTTTTAAGCACATATATTTATTCTGCTGGCTGTCATCTAGCTAGCTATCAAAGAGAATTTGTAGAGCTACTTCACCGAGTAAAATATGAGTCTGGTAAGATGTATTGTTACACATCAGATAAAGTAGTTCTGAAGTAATGAACAAGACCAACAATTCAAACCGAAATGTTTCTTTTTTGGAATTGTTGCCATCTCACTGGGAAATTTATTTTATTTTTTTTTCAGCCCAATTTAAGCAATATTAGCACCAAGGGAGGGCGGCCAAGAAATACCAATTTCAGACGTCGCCATTGGTTTAACACGTAAAAGCGAAATCTTGACGAAAAATTCTGATTTTTTTATATGTTGTAAAGGAATATTTTCTTATTCAAAAATCGTTGGAGTTGAAGAATCAACTCCACTTGAAGGGTTATTTTTGATTTTTTTATGAATAACGTACGAGGACGAGGTCGTATGTGGGTCATGGGAACACCCATGACATACGGCGGTCCGGAAAGTGTGTAGTCTGTGTCACAGACTGCGAAAGATATTATCTAAATTGGTACTGCGCGAGAGATTAACGTTATCAGTCCGTCATAGAGAATGTGTGTAAATGAAACTCAATCTCAAATATCTCCAGAAAACGGAGGGGTTCTGTGGAAGTTTTGGCATCAGAGGGTCCGTTATTATGTGTTGTTTTAAATATGTATTGTAATTGGGTCTGAACCTATAGAACCTAGCGAGAAAATTGAACGTTTTTGTCGGGTACTTCGGTACTCGCAAACACAGAAAAGTTAACACGCAATCTCTACGGGCGAATCCATTTTTCCCACAATGCCTTTCGGTATTATTCCAGTCTTGAGAATTTTCAAACACTGGTTTCAATTTTTTTTTCAATTTTAGAAACGGGAATTACGTACTTACCGGACCGCCGTACCCATGACCGACCTACATCAAAGCACCCAAATTGGTTTGTAGTTTGCACTCCGTATTGCTGTAATTTCTTTTGACATTTTTGGTGAGTTGGTATAATGAATGAGGCTTGGCCGCCACCGCCTGATTAGCACATTTTTTTGAAGAGCGCCCTCAATTTTTGAAAAATTTTGAGATTCTTACATGGTTGTATTGGTAACGGGCTAGTAAACTATACCTGTGAATGGTAAAGCTCAAAAATGTCTATGTGTCACAAACGAAGGAAATTTGTAATTAGAATAATTAATATCGGGATCCCGATAATAATTCAACGGCTGCTGGAAACGGCCTTCCAATGTGAAATAGCCGGGAAATAGCGCCATGCACATATCTATGCTCATCCATTAGTTGTTTTATTGGTTCAGGCAAGTCAAGTTAGAGGTTATTTTCTTGAGGTGGCACTATTTCATCATGGCCGGACATAAACGTAGCATTTCCAGCTCCGCTGTTAAGTCCAATCTGGGATCCCAATTTTAATTACAAAATCACTTATTTTATGATAAGTACGCATTTTTTAGCATTCTCATTTGCAGGTATAGTTTCGTAGACAAATACAAACATAACTCTGCAAAAATATAAACTTTTGAAAATTGGGGGTGCTTTCCTTCTGGTCAAAATTTGGCCTATCTACATACTCTGCATTGAGTTACCACTGAATTTTTTGACAAAGGCTGAAAAAAGACATGATTACCAGCAAATGGATGTAGGCTGAAATTTAGCCAAATAATGTTTTTGTACACAAAAAGTTTGTACTCTACTCAAAATTATTTGTCAAAATATGTGCCTCCATTTACAGAAGTCCCTTAAATATGTCCCTCATGAGACCATTTCACTCGTCCATCAGACCGTAAGGCGAGAGCAGCATGTTCCTGAAATGCTTCCCTTACCCCCCAACTGAAAAACGCACTAGAGATAAAACCCTGAGTATGAACTGTTGTGGGCATAAAACAACATACTATTGCTTTGATCCAATTCATTTGATGACATTTGCTTATTAAAGTAGGATGGTCCGATTAAGTATAGAAAGTTTTCATCTTGATAGAATGGCCTTGATGTGAGAGCTAGAAACGTGATTTTGTCAGCCCCATAGAGTACAGTGTAAAATTAATATTGGTCAACCAAAATGGAGTACACTGTGGCTCATAACTTTCAAACCAAACATTCTCTAGCCCTAAGATTTCACAGGGTAAATGAGAAAAATAGTAGCTTTCTTCTGATACCAAAATTTTGGTAAAATCCTCCCCAGCCTCAAAGTGGGCCATGGTAGGAGCGTCTGTATCATGGATACAGCCAGCTTGGATCAGCTTACACAGTTCAATTATCCGACACCTAAAACCATACGATGACTTTACACAAACGAACGAACGAAGGGAGGCAGGTACCAAGATTAGCAGCGATTTACCAATCCGGAATTTTCAGCAAAAAAATCATAAAAATCCCGTATTGGTAGCTTTGTTATAGCGTGGATGTGTAAAGGTCCCCAGGGAAGGAAATGCAAATAGAATTGATGTGGTTTGTGTCAAGGTCTACAAGGAGAGGGACGAGAGAAAGCTCAATATTTGGGTGATGATGACATAATTAGTGAAACTATTGATTTTTCAGAGAGTATAGAAAATTCCAGGTGGGACTGGTGTGAATCATTCATGGCACTGACTGAAAATCAATAGTTTCACTCCTGATTGTCACAGGTAGTGTAGTCTTTTTTGTGCCCTGTTTTTGGAATAAAATGCCCCGTAAAGATTTGGATAGGTTATCATCTCATTTCCTGGGACCTTTAACATAATCTGCAAGTGTTGGCTTGAAATCACAAAAAACGTACATTTTATTCTGATTCTTGTACTTTGATTACTACCAAATAGGCGTGCGTCTGGCGAGGAAATTATCGGGTTATTATCGTTATGCACGGTAAAGTAAACCAAATAATATACTTGAGCATTTCCCCAGAATCACGCGCCACCATGGGCAACGACAAATATAACACACTGCGTCTTGCTTGCGTGGCTTGCACCAACATTATTCCTTACCAGTTCGCACTGATGAAAACACTCCTTAATGGGTGGTAACAAGTATAGAATTTTTCAGTGCATATAAAAAATTCTGACTTGAGATAAACCTTTCCTTGCAATGTCCCAGATTTTAAAGTGTGATATTGTGCACTATGACCTGCAAGTTGTTGACCTGACATCAAAACACATACACATGTTGATCTTTGTTTTATTTCTGTCTGGTGTGCAGCACCATAATCAGCTGTTAATTGCTTACATTTTTGAGTCTCCATCACTGCATGTCCAACTTATAGCTAATTATGGGAGCCTGTTTTAACCAAATTTGTTCACAATACTTCATTCTTGTCACATTTGGTGATGTTTCCATATATTCGATTACGATATAATGGAATTGATGTGTACGCCTATCATTGAGGCATTGATTTATGAGCTAATATAATATTGCTGCTTATCCCTTCAAGTTAAAGCCCTCTCAGAATTCTGTCAATTCGAAACCACTGATGTAACTAATTCATCTATTAATTAATCTTACATGCCAAAGCTTAAGCACCAGGTGGCAGCATTGCAGTGGCAGCATCAGTTTTGCTCCCCCACCCCCAGCGAGAAGAAAAGATTATTTGGGGCAAAATCATTGATTGGGGACCAAATCAAAAATTGTGGCAAAAATCATTGCTTAAAAATCTCAAAATGTTGGATGTTTTGCCCCAGAATCTCACTTTTTTCACAAAAAAAATCAATAATCCCCTTGTACCGCTTCCTCCCAAAAGGTCTGGCACTGCCACTGTGCAGGTACTCACCCATTTCAATCTTAACTTAATCCAAATCTGTATGAAATTATTGCATCTTATGTACTTTTTTTTTCAGGCTTTTTGGCTTACTTCCTGTTTTCCACTGAAGTTTGTCATGGATTGATCTGACTTCTGGATGGCCATATCAAAGTGTTGAATGTACAGGAAGTTGAAGTGATAGATCCACAACACAAATCCTTCTCCCGCCGACTTACTAAAAAGTTTTAATGTTTGTATAATGGGAACGCAGTAGCCTTGGTATTGTGTGCCTATTCTACATGCAACTTTGGTTGGCTCAGCAACAAATGTTTGTATTTTTCTGCCTTTAAATAATACTAAATTCAGCAGCACATAGGCTTATGGGATGATCGATACAGCATTTACTTGTAACACCAAACACACAATCAGAATCACTAAAATTTTTTAAAAAAAAGCTCTCTCAGGGATATCTATTGAACCATAAGTAATACAAAAGATGCTTGAATCCCAAATGCACCTTAATCTATGAAATTTTGAGTGTAGAAAGCAATTTCTTTCAATTCATAAGAATATCTACTGAATACTAGTCTATGAATTTACGCAAAGAGCTCTTTTATAGATGCCAAAGCTAACTTGATAGGCCTGGTTGCTGATAAAAACTGTGAGCTTTGTGACCTCATGTCACCAATTAAGGGACGGCGTCTAGCTCTAGTTTCTCGCAAAAGTAACCCCCTAGTTAAGTAAAGGTAAAAAGTTCATGCCAGAGCCCTCGCCAGAGGGCCACGGAGGCCAGAATGGCCCCAGTCGCTCCCGTTCGCAGTCAAAGACAATTTGAACGAGTACAACAGAAAGATCCCGGTGGACCAAAATACTTCATCAGATAATGAATAGTTACCGGTACTGTGGCAACCCTCCCTCTCAGCAAAACTCTCCCTCCTACTGCCCAGCCACAAGCTGTAGCTGATCCAACTCCAACACAACCTGGTTATGAAGCTCAACCTGGTTATAAGCCCACCGGTTATGCAAATAAGCACAACATGTTATGAAAGCCCAACGGGGTTATTAAGCACAGACATGGTTACCAAGGATATTGGCAGTTCAACATCTGGTACCAGATGCAGGAAGATCACCAGTGGTTGAGTCCAGTTACAGTCTTTACAAGCACATCCTAAACTTGGCACAACCTGGACAAATCCCGATGAATTCCTATCTTCGCACTACAGCTGCAATAATGGTAAGTAAACTCTTGAGTTGAGAGTAACGTAAAGATGTCAACATTGTGTGTCTTGTAGAACCTGAACCTGCAAATGAATGATGTTTTTGTTTCTTCATTGTCTGCTGTTATGGAAATCTGCTTCATATTCATGACAGTATTCAAAATAATAAGTTGGGTAATGTTTATAATTCTGAAAAGATTAAGGGGAACAAACCCTAAATATTCGATCAGCATATAGTTATATACATATAATATGACCGTTGAAATAGAAGTACTTTCAGTCTCTCAACCTATTCCCTCTAAAAATAAAAGTATTAATTTAGTGTTTCATGGGTGTATCCATTTTTGACTTTGGATGACGTAGCCCACCAAAGAGTTCCGGTGCAATAGTCATACAGGTGTCCTACAATGAAATACAATACACACCTAAGCCATTCTTTGTGACGTGATTGGCGGCTATTCAAAACCTCAAGTTCCATGTGTATTTGGAAGGCATATATTCAGGGATTATATAAAGACACATGCGTTGCTCAAGCTAAATGGGCTAATAAATAGGATGAATTTCTTCTTGAACCCAGTTCCCTAGTATTCTATACTTGAATTAGTGCAAAAAAAAAAAAAAAAAAAACTTGTTGAAAACGTATTTCTGCCATTCATTTTACCATTCACTTTTCACGGGAAGTACATGATTTTCTATTTGACTGACTTTTTAATTCGATAGATATCCGGTCCAATACACCCCAATTGCAATGTGCAATCTGTCTATTAACAATTGATTCCCTGCCAATGAAATGCACGTGGAATGTTTCGAATAGCCGCGCCATTCATCACTTTTAAAAAAGACTAGATGTTATTAATGTTCTTCATTGTAGGCCCTGCATGATTGCTTTGCGGCACTTTTTGGTGGCACTACCTACGTCATCCAAAGTAAATGGATTTCACCTATTAACACTGAGTATACTTTTATTTTAGAGGGAATAGGTTTTGGAGACTGAAATTACTTTTATTTGAACGGTCCTATATGTATATAAACATATGCCGATGAACATATTTAGGGTGTTTGTTTCCCTTTAAGAATAGTTTAAGAAAACCTTTATGAATAGGGTCTAAAAATGTTATATTGACCTATGATGTACATTCAACAACTCACATAGCTCCTTGTACAAGCAGCGTACCGTTGTTTGATTTGTTATCACGCCCAGTTGATATGCAAAGACGCGTCACGCCCGGCGCAGTTTGTTCCACGGCAAAGTGCGTTACGTGGACGCTTACATATACAGACGTCTGTTTGTCCACGTTTAGAACTCTGAGTACATGCAAAGTCAACCACATCAACCAAACAAGCAACCAACAAACCAAAACGACGTTTGCTTGAGATTTAAAAAAAATATTAGTCTAGAAAAGCTTTTGTCGACCCGGGAACATTTTATGTTGTTATAAGTGTAAATCATGTTCCTCATCACGATATTAATAAGTTTTCCAACAGGGTCATTCCATGCCAATCAACAAACGAGTACGAACCATCACCCTCATGCTTTTCTTTCTTTTTTTGGCTGTACTGAAAGACATTCATGAGAACTAAAATCCTGAAATTTTGAGCCTCGTACCATTTTTCGTTTCACACGCTACAGCATTTAAATTTGAGGGGGGTCAACCCACAAAACATGTACGGTGAAATTCAATATTCAGATGGGCCCTAAGTAAAGAACTACACACAAAACCCCTCAGATCCTTCAAACTTGACATTCTGGATAAACCTTTTGCTGCAGCTTGTAAATTGTGAACAGAAAAACACACTTGCGCCATTAAAATAACAGCGGGTCAAAATGGCTCAAAAACCACTCGGACCATACTTTGGGGCCCATAAATCAAAAAATAAAATGAT
>JAMKCH010037273.1:0-25662 GCA_023653785.1 Ophioderma brevispina | reverse complement strand
ACTTTGAAGCTATTCCTGCAAATTTCAAATATTTTTCAAATGATAGTGTCTTTAATTGACGACATCCAGACATCACATCGCCATTGCAATTTGCATTGGCATTACCAATTGGCAGATTGGGCTAGCTCGTTCCGGAGCGTTGCACGTCGTCCGTACCTACCTCCTACACCTGGGCTAGCCTATCGTATAGCGGAAAAAGCCAGAGCAACCTCGGGCTAAGATTGGGCCTATTCAATCAATACTGAAGTGCCATACTTACCATATTTTCTCATGTCTTTTGGTGTCACACTGGCTGTGCTGCTTGAAATAAATTCATAGGGCATACCCTTAATAACGCCAAAATGTACTTTCACTGGATCATTATGACCTGCCGTGGCTACTGAGCTGACAGTACTAGTGGCAGTGCGTTGACCCGTCCCAGACATGCCCGACGAGGAAGTTGCGGGAATTCCCCGAACATGTTTGTCGCCAGTCTCTTTCCCACGATCTTTTTCACTTCTGTTATGCTCTGGCTTGAGAAGGGTGGGTCTATAGCTTTCAGCTTTTGCAGAAAGGGGTCTGTCCCGTCTGCGTGTATCACGGTCGCGGTCGTCTGAATCACGCCTGCCGCCACGGCCACCACCGCGGTCTCGGCCCGGCGGTGGACGACCATTCTGGGAGGCGTCGACCGCGGGTGGTTTTCGGTCTTTCCTGCCCGGTATTTTGTTATCTATTCCACTCCTGGACGAATTATCTGTAGACCTCCGCCTTTGCTGGCTATTTGCAACCTTTTCACTCATTTAAGACGGCAAAACATCATTCTAATTTGCAATAATTATGCGAGTTCGAAGTGTCATTTTCGGTACCAAGCCGATGAAGCAGACGGCCATCTTTGTTGTGAAACGTTTCAAAAGCGCGCCCTCAATATTCTATTGTACACACCAACTTTCCTTCCTTGGGTTCCCGCGGACGTTACGGACCTACGGACCCTGGCGTATGACATGACCGATCATGGTCAGATTTTTCATAAAACGTTTTCTCCCTCACGTGGAAGCATATGACCAAAAACATCTGATTACAAATTTTGTCCAGCTGTAGAAGCAAAAATTTGTACGAAAAGTGTGTGTCCAGGGCCGTTGCCATGGGGGGATGTGGGGTGGACCCCCCGTGATCCTCAAGAAGGAGAAGAGAAGAAAGAAGAAGAAAGAGAAAAGAAAGAGAGAAAAGAAGGGGAAGAAAGAAAGAAACAAAAGAAAACAGCGTCAGAATGAACAATATTGAACTCCAGACTTTGCATGAATCCAAATATCACACATATTTAAAGTGGCTTCTCCTCAAGCCAACTAGTTTTGTTTCAAGTCTAGCCAACGGTAATCATGAATTGTTAACATGCCAACAGTACTTTTGATCAAAATGGGTAAAATAAATTTAAGAAACGGGGGAGGAGCCATGGGCCATTCCCCCTAGTTTGGTTTACCAGTGTTAGGGGAATTTTCAGTCGGGAAGCTGAGTGGTCAAGAAAAAAATTGGTAGGGATACCCCCAGCACCATCAGTATCATATCCGTTTTATCGGCAGGGTAGAAATCTCTACACACGACCACTGTGGGTGACTCATGCAAGCAGGACATTTAAATTGGAAATATGTTTGTGGCTGGAAAAAATATCTTGAAGGTGATGAAACTACAGCTGCTGCTGAAGGCCTCAACAGATTGTGAATTCACAGCTGCCTCTGACAGTTCACTCCACTCTGCTATGGTTTGAATGAAGAAAGATCCTTATGCACATTTAACCTGGTGTATGTTCTCTGGTACTTGAGTGAATTACTCCCCTTGCTCTTAAAAGGCGGGAGACCGATTTACCAGATATGAAGTTTAATATTGCTCACTCCAAAAAACCACATCTGTAAAAGTTTCGCGCCGATGTTTTCAATCCGTTGTGATGGGGAGCTAAAAAACGTGAATTTTGTAAGCCCATAGAGTACTTTGTAAAAATTATATTGTCGACTCAAATGGGGCATTTTTTCGTTTAATAACTGTCCAACCAACCAACCTTTGGCTCTAAGATTTCACAGCGCGTAAATAGAAAAATAGTAGCTTTCTTCTGATACCAAAATGTTGACCACTTTCGGTAAATCTGGGGCTTCTGGGGACGAGCTATTAGCGATCGGGCCAATCGAGGGCCTTTAAGTTTGGATGCTGTCAAGTAGTTTTCCGGATTTATCCCAACTAGCCCCCAGGTGATACAGCATTGTGAGTCTGGTCTTTTCCTTCTCTGCTCCAAGGTTTCCCAGCCTATCTTGGACATCATTTCAGTAACGCTGCTGTACTTTTTGTAATCACCACAGAAGAACCTTGCAGCCATTCTATGAACCATCTCCAATCTTTGTTTTTGAATAGTTGAAAAAGGATCCCATACTTCACATGCATATTCCAAAACAGGCAGGACCAACGTGTTATAAGTGCAGGTTTTTACTTCTTCAAGTGCTGTTTACATTAAAATATTGAAAAATAATACTGGTTTAAGATTCTTTTTAAATTTATCAAATGTGATACTCACTTTTGAAGTTATGGTCACCATTAGTTAGGGTGTAATTCTTTCTGAGACACCCTGTATTTGCTTTGTTTATCACATTTTTTTGATGTGGTGCATCCAGTTCCATTTATTATCGATCTCACACCTAGGTATGGATGGAATCTACCTGCTGGAGTTCCTGACCACAAAAAGTGAAAACTGACGTCGGTGGATTCTTTTCTATGATGGTTGAACGACATTTTCCACTTTCCTCCACTTTCCTCCTGCCATTCTTCCAGCTTCTTTTCTTTAGATCTTCCTGGAGGACTTTCACATGATGCGTTGTCGTTCCCAGATGTAAATATCCAGACAAATCGTCTGCAAAAAGCCGGGTTTTGCTTTCGAGGTTGGTTTGGGCAACTCGTTATGTGAGCCGTACAATAGTGGGCCTAATATTGTACCCTGAGAACTCCCGACAGAACCCTTCTTGATGTAGAGATGTCTCCCCCTCACATACCACACCGCCTGTGTACGATTTGTTAAGATTCCCTAGAAGCCCTTGTAGTCAGATGACATTTAATCCTAGTACCAAGTTTTTTTGCAAAAGGCCTCTCATGGGGACTTTATCAAAAGCTTTACTTAAATCAAGAATGGAGATGAGTATGGCGTCGTGGCGCCCTTTTCTATAGGTTGGTGGTCAGTCGTGATTTGTTTGTTTGGAGGCGTTGGATAGCGGTAGACCTCTTAGCTCTATTAAACCCATGTTGACTGTCAAGCTTTTCATCAAAAATTTCAATCCTTTCAAGGTGTTTCATGATATGATGAGTGGTGGATGATATGTTTCTAAGCACTTCAGATATGCTAGTGAGGGAAACCGGTCTATAGTTTTTCTGGTTTGCTTTATCCCTTTCTTAAAAATGACCAGTATATTTGCATCTGCCTCCTTGATCCACAGAGCACTGGAACAGATTTAGTCAGGATAGGTTTAGTTCCTCTGCAATAACAAACAATCATGGTGGAATCGGGTTGGGACCTGGTTGCTTTTTCCAGGGACAAAATCTTAAGCGTTTGTTTGAGCACGCCCTCAGGTTTGTATATGAAGTCGTGGTATTTCAACATACGAATTACTGCTTACTACTGCACCCAATGAATGAATGTAGAGCTTATTGTGTCTGCTCTTGTAAAAACACTAGCGAATTGGTCGTTTATGACGTCCGCCTTTTTCTTTAGCATCACTTAACAAGCACCCGAACAGTTTACTTTAAAGCTGCATGTCAGACACATCCTACATAATCACGTGAAATTGAAATCACTATGTTTGGATCCAATATATGGGAACCAACAACGCAGGGTTTCTTCAGACCCTCCTCTGCTTATATCATCACCAACTGTTTATTACGATTGGCCTAATTTGTTTTACAATCATCGTGGTAATAACCTGTAATTACTATGTCCATTGGATCATGAGGACTTCCCTTGAAGGACAACATTGCATAGATGACTTGAGCCTGTATCATGCTGCTCAGTGGCATCATTTTTTTTGAATTCTGTTCAACGTTTCCCAGTCTTTCAACAATTAAGAAATGTTATCTTTGTGTATCTCTTCAACTTAAAACCGTGCGAGTTGCGTAGGCCTACATTTATTCAACACAGTCATCTGACTAACTTTGATCTGACTAACTTTGGTCTGAAACTGTCGACATTTTGAAAAAGTCTGGCCTTTTTTAATATGAGATAAACTATGCTATCTTTAAATAATGTAATGGGTAAAGGATACTCTTTTTCAAACAATATACTACATACTTTAATAAGTTAAAAATATCCTAAAGTCAGTAAAATTTAAATTTGTATTCAAGTTCAAAAAGATAATTGTGAATGCAAATTTACTAACTGTACGATTTAATTAACGGCTGATAGGGAAACTAATAAAAGAATCAAATTTTAATAGGGGGTAGTTGGGTGCCCAAAATAATTTTCAAATAAAATAATTACCCATTTATCATGAACTATTTTTATTTCATTTTATCCTTTGATTGTCGATTTTTTTTTGTCTTTTTTTGCTTGGCCGCCGCATAAAAAACGGCTGATTTTTGTCAACTCACATAGTCATATTCCATCATTTTTGCGTATTTTCCGAAGTTTGCCTTTTTACCACTCTAAATGTTTTGACATGCAGAACAAAGTAACAATGTACAACCTCCAAAAGAATGTTATAAAAATGATAGCACAAGTTAAATTTCATGGCCACCTGAACCTACTGTAATGCCTATACTCATGTTACAAGTGTGGGACACCAAGGTTTAAATCTCAGTGCAAAACCATACCTATACCTACATATACTCATGGCCCAGCATAAAACAAATTCAGGCCTTTCCTCAAGGATGACTCTGCAGGCAGTGAGGGTAAAATTGGTTGGCAACATCTTGTCAACCTCCGAAACAACGTGTATTTGCAAAGTTCGGAAGAATTTGATACAATGAAAATCTTCTTAAAAAGAGTAATTTGTTTCAGAAGTAAAATTTGAAGAACTTTGCACAAGGGAGTCTCACATGGATGTATTTTTTTTAACAACACAATGTTAGTTTCCCTCTGTGCAACATAGATAATACGTAAATATACAGTATATTTCCTTAGAATTCTGTTTGTTGTGACACCTGCGGAAAGTCTATTTGTAAACCCTTATAATGTAGAAGATGAATATGTTGTGTTGCAATGCCAAAATTAGAGTCAGTAGTTTTCAATTATTATCAACCAAAGCCACATGGTCAACACCCCCTGCCTCTTGCCCTACACACTTCCGAACATGTTAACAATGTACTGTCACTTCCGAACAACGACTGCAAAGGGTAAAATGCAAACTTTTTTAAGAATTACAGATTTTCTTGCAATTTGTGTCAGGAAGTAACCATCCTTGAAGAGAATTAGTACCGGGAGCATGATGAGGATTGGTCATGAAAACAATTTAAAAATACAAATTGTGAGTTGACATGAGATTTTTCCATCAAAATTTGCTCTTCCCTTCCACATATTATGAATTCAACAAGGACTAGTCAAAAAGCAGCTGTAAATTTTGCCACTATATACCTTTTGAATTAATAGTGATCTCTTGACTGAAATTATGTGACAATTTTGGAGAAAACATGAATTTCACAAACATTGATTTTGCTCAAATTACCCAATATTTTTTTTTTTGCCACAATATTTCCAGATGACACATATTTGCAAATAGATATAGGGGGCGTTTTTTGGGTCGTGGGTATCGAAAAGCAAAAATGAAAACTGATTAATTCTTGAAATATAATGAAGTTTTAAATGTTAATTAAGTGTTTAGTCTTACTAATTATACTGTTAGACATTTGAAATGAAACAAATGGAAAAAATTATTGGTCGTGTTGTGAACTGGTTGCCAATCCTGGTAACAGGAGATCATATTGGAACCTATATTTGTTAGCTTGGATTACGCAAAACTTTCTAAAGCTCAAAAAATATTGTTTGCTATTTCACAGAGATTTTGTTGTGAAACAAAATGGGAATTCGTTATGAGGTTCAACATCTTGGACTGACACTAAAACCTATGTTCATTTACTCAACTGTTAAGGGGGTAATCCACAGGTTTTTTACATATTTTGCCGAACAAAGTGCAAAAAAAATAATTGGACTTTCAATTTTTGGGTGAAAAAACTGCCTTTCCGGTCAGTATAATCCACCATTTTTGTTCAATCACAAGAACAACATTAGAACAATATATGGTCCAAATTTGCAGTTGTATCTCTTAGACTTTTTGAGACAATGTATTTTGCGTGCGAGAACTTTGCAAAAATCGAAAACGTTCAAAACGCAGCAAAGGTTTAAGATAGTTCTTAAGGAACTGCCTCAAGTACTGTTAATTAAATTGATTAATTATTTACAAATTATTTTAATTTCGCAATTGATAGATTAGAAATAACAATAAAATAACCATTTACTAAAGGTTTTGATAATTTTTTGATTTAAAATACAAGCATTTGTGTCAGAAATTCGCCAAAGATGTGTTCCAGAAAGGGACTCAATTAAAACAAAATAAATACATAAGAATTAAAATAAAGAAAAACAAAAGAAAATGGTTCACGCGTTTTCGCTTAGGTCGTTTGACTAAAAATGTATAACTACGGAAACCGAATGTCCCCGTTGAGTCAAAAAATCAAAGCAAATTGAAAGCTATATTCATGCATAAAACTTTAAATGATAAACACAATTGCCCAATATAACCATGTATAACCCAAAAAAACCCTTAAGCTCCAAAACAGTAATCATCAAAAGATTTGATCATTGTGAGTACTTTTTTAGTGAAAATACCAAATAAAAAGTACTTCTACCTTTTGACCCCAAGGGTACAAAAGTTACACGACTGATTGTGAAAATGACCAGATATAAAAATTTCATTAAAAAAAAGGAAAAGCGATCCCCAAATCGATATTTCAACTACTAATTTGACAGTAATATGGTTTGCAACTGTTTTGACTTGTGTTTGGGGTTGGATACATTTTAGTTAGTTATCATGGAATATACATATCAGTTAATGTAATTATTTTTCGCACTAAATTCTTTAGTGAAGAAGTAGAAGTATTGTAACATAGTATAAAAATACCATCTCTTACCATATCTTTAACAAAAAGGCTTTCACCATACATGTCCCGGAGAGGGGGGGGGTCACTGTCCTTTGACAAGGGGTATCTGCAAGACCAAAGAAGAAACATGTAAAAAGGGTATTTTTTTCAAGATTGTGCACGATTCACAGGTTTTTTACGTATTCGGTATTATTTATGTGCAAGTAGTAACTAGCTTTCAGGACATTCCTACGCAGAAGGAAACAACCATTCATAAAAACAATGTACCCCGAAATATATTATGCATTTGTCAAATATTGCCAATACTTGTAGGGTGGAGAAATGTAGAATTTATTTACACTTGCCTAATATGGAACATTTTGAAAAGGTCTAACATATGTTTTACTTTCAAGTAACCTCCCGTTCATAAACATGATTTTTTGAGAAAAACACAAATTTCCATGTCAATGATCCACCGATTACGAGTTGTATTTTGTATATTAAAAAGCTTAATTTGAAGTTTCTAAGGCATGTATAGTTTTAAAATTTATTAACAAAGAAAGAAAAGGCATGTTACCTGTCGCACCACAAATTATTGTTTTGACTTTTTTAACATGGACCAAAATACTGAATGATATTGCAATATTTATAGCTAAATTTCGAAAATAAAACTGAATGTTTGAATATGCTTAGCTAAAGTTTAGCTCTTATTAGGTCTTATGGAATCATAAATTGAGAAAAATGCACCTTTTCGCTCAATATTTCCTATACTTACTATATATTTTGGCCAACTTTAAAGCTTTTTGTGAGCTTCTGAACAAAATACAGTTCTGAAACCTACTTACAATAGATGGGGTGGTATAAATAGGTCAAAATACCAATATCTTCCCAAAAAATAATTTTTACACCAAAATGTTATGTTTGTGACTAAAATGACCCATAAAATAACCTTGGCTTCATCTTGGCGCCTCCACATCATACCTAATGTGAATGCAATGGTTTTAGCTCAGTATTTTAGCTCATTTAGAAAACATTAAACACAGACGTTTCAATACTAAGTAACGTTAACCTATCTTTCCGGTTTAGAATTTAGAAACATCAATTTGAGAAAAATGTGCTATTTTCAGCAATATCGCCTATACTTACGGTAAGATTTTGTAAACTTTGGAAGATTATTGGCGCTTTTGGGACACAATATAGATCTGAAACCTACTTACATTAGATGGGGCATGTTATATAGAATGTCAAAAATATCAATATCTCAAAAATCATTTTTGACCAAAAAGCACCCAATTTCAGATTTTTTTTAAAATGACAACAAATCACCGTGGGACTCATATTTGGTAGTACCACTCATCCTTATATAGTATGCCAATGGTAAACAAATCAAGTATTTTCAGCTCAATGTGAGCATAAAACAACAGTTTTGATTGCCTATAGCTATATACTATTTTTTCTGGGTTAGAAACTGAATTTGAGAAGAAACGAAAAAAACAACGTATATTTAAACCACAATTATCGCCTATGAATTTACTGTGTATTTTGTACAACTGTAGGAAGCTTAGTGTGCGCTTTTGTGCGGACACAATATAGTTCTGAACCTTAAGTCCTAGATGGGGCATGATTTTTGAGATATTGGTATTTTTGACATTCATGTCAAAAATACAAATATCTCAAAAATCATTTTTTTTTTGCCCAAAAATGTATGTTTTTGGCTTAAAATGCCCCCCCAAAAACCACCTTCGGCCACAAATTGGCAATTCCATTCATGCTATCTGAAAGTTTCAAGTGACATTAATAAGTTTCCATTAACCCTACGCAGGCTGAGATGCAAGAGAGCCAAGAGCAACGGAAAACGTTTCGGTACGGTCCGGAAATGTTTCTAGTCTGAATTCTCGGCCGTCAACAATATTTTTTGTCGCGCAAAATACTTCATTGGACCTCATTGCATCTGGGCTGTCTTCCAGGAAAATGACTCGATGTTCATCGTTGCATTTGGCGCTTTACAGAACATGAACGATGTTCCTCGATTGCATTCTGGGCTCGTTCTTCCCGGAGGAGGGAAAATGAATGCGATGTTCCTCGTTGCACCTGGGCGTCATTCCGGGAAATGATGCGATGCTTTTCACTAATTCGGACGGTTTGCCCGCAGACAGGACGCAATTTTGCTTTTCAATCAGGCGGGGTGATCACTGTTGACAAAGGCCATAGACAATCTTCGATTTCATGGTGATTTTGCACACCTTTCGATAATAAGCTATGTTTGAATTATGCATAAAAGCATTTCCAGTGACGTTAAAACGAAGCATGACGTTAGATAAATAGCGCCACGCACGACTCTGATGTAGCGTAATAGCGCCTCTCACGAACTGATGTAGCGAACTATAAGCTACAATTCATGCCAGATCGTGTTGCAGTCGCATCCATATTTATTATTTATGTTATTTATTTTATTTATATCCCTGTTTTTATGCATTCTGACGTGATGTTCATCGTTGCATCTGGGACGTCTTTCCGGAGAAAAATGGAGCCCGCGTGTTTTCGTTGGACATTAGGGCCGGGATTCGGGAAAGACCGATGGTTTTCTTTTGACTGCATCTGGGCCGTCTTCGGGAAAAAGGAAAATGACGACGCAATTTTTTTCGTTGCATCTGGGAAATTCTTGATGCTTTACCTACTAGTTCCTTTGGTGCCGGGAAAAAGGACAAAAACGCCGAAGATGCAATGAAACGCCAAAATTGGGCTCTACGTTGCATCTGGCGCCAGTTAAAAATAAAATAGATTGCCCTTCGTTGCATTGGGCCGTCCGGCGGCAAAACGACCCGCAGGTCCGGGTTGAGGTTAATAGGGTAATGTATGATGTAGGTTGTATGTATTAAAACGACTATGATTGTGATGCTACGTTTGATGCTGCTCTTCCTGTGCCTATACTGAAGTTCTTCTTAATCACAAGTTGCGTTATTTACTGGGAAGGCGGAAAGAGTCATCACAACTGAAATCGACATACTCAATCATTTCTCTGCTTCCCAGTAAGTTTGTATTTCAATGCTACTCTTACCAACTTTAGTTAAAATTAAAATAAAAAAATTGGAACAAAAAAACTACACCACAGCCAAAGTAGTCACACCACAAAGTTAACAAGTGTTAGAAATAAAAGAAGAGAAAAATAAATGTGGGTAATCCGCCTGGATTACCAAGGTAGAAATTTGGTAATCCGCAAAAAATTTTAGTCATTCCTTGCGGTTCACCAAATTTAAAAAATTTTGGTAGGAGGATAATCCGCGCACAAGTTTAGTCATATGTTACTTTGTTATTGTTTAATTAAAAAAAAAAAAAAAAAATAATATATTTATAGATGAAAAACTATACAAATTAAAGCCATTTCAGAAAACCAAATTACCATACAGGCCCAAGCAGAGAGAAAAAAATCACTTCGGGAACTAAAGGGTACTCATTGTTAAAAAAATTGTGTAAAATGGGCACTCATCATGTGTGTTGTAGCACAAAGTCCTATTGACAGTGCTCATGAACCATTTGAACGCACAGAAAGAGCCAAACACCGGGAGGGGGGGGGGGGGGGGGGAGGGGGGGGGGGGGGGAACCATCCAAAACAAACCATCCAAGAAACCATCCAAAGCTCGGGCCACCATTTGAACATCAATTATTTTTAACCATTTTTGTGAAATTGGCAATTTGTTTTGCTATTTTTGTTTATGTGTGATACACAAAGAGCCACAAAAACACCAGAAAGACATCTCTAGAAAAATTCTGGGGGAACCATCAACATCGATAACATTGACAACTTTCTTTAAAAAATAATATTTTGGACCATTTGAACCAATTAAACTGTTTGAATCTGGTCCAGGTAATTTAACCTTTGACACACAAAGGAAACTAAAAACAATGTGAACCCATTAAGGAACCAGCCAAAGGCGAGTTGTAATTATGTAATTTTAATTTTAAGAAATTCATAATTTTCGTTAACAATTGGGAAATAGATATAGAAATGGCCAATGTGAGTTTCAAGGCGAATTGCTCAAAACAACCCACTGATACACAAAGGAGCCAAAAACTCCAGGAACCATAAATGTAGTGTGAGTGAGTAAACCATCTTGAGACCCATCCAAAGGTCACTTTTTTTAAGAAATCATTATTTTGACTATGATTGAACAAAAACAAGCGAGAAGTGGGTTCCAGGCATTCTCATCAACGATTGGAAACACAAAGGACCCAAAAAACACTGGGAACCAGCAAGAAACTATCCACGGAACCCCCTCCAAAAAGTATCAATTTTCTTTGAATAAAATCACTATTTTGACCATCGTTGATCCTAAAATAGCCAAACTTTGTGTTCCACACAATTATGCTCGAAACCCACTTGCTACACAAAGGCGAAGAAAACACTGGGAACATCCAGAACAATCTCGAATCAACCAAGGTGTTTTCCTGTTATTTCAAAATAATTTTGATCATTTTGACCAACAGCAATTTGGGTGCCGGCAATACTATTTGCCAGGCACTACTTAATAGCCATTGAAATACAAAGGAACCAAATACCCGTGGCTTGGTGGGGAACCACCATGAAACCATCGGGAACCATCCGAAGTGCCATTCTTGAAACAATTATTATTTGATCCTTTTAAACCAAAATAAGCTGATTTGGTTCCAGCAATGGTCACTAAACTTGATTAACCTAAATGATCCAAAAACACCTGCCAATCCAGAAACATCTGGGAACCATCTAGTGTCACTTTTGTGTAAATTGTTATTTGACCAATTTGTTTATTTTGACTACCAAAATAGCCAATTTGGTGCAGAAATGACTCATACATTTGATTGAAACACAAAGAAGCCCAAACCGAAAAACATCCAGATCTAATCACCAAAAAAAAGGTCCCCTCCCCTCCACCCATTATCGCTCAATATTCCCGAACTGTTTCAACCATGCATCCCAGGATCTTTGAAAAAAGAAACACGTTTTGAAATTGATCAGCAATTTTATGATGTACTTAAAGCGTGCTTGTTCCGACCCCCCCCACCCCATCCCCCCCAAGGCCGTATTTTTTTGATATCCTGAAATTTCAGCTTCTAAATGCTATTTCTTTTCTAAGATGACAGATAAAAAAAACTGCCGTTTTAGTGGTGTAACCATCAATATTAGTCACACAGATAGTGAATGGTGGCGTTTGCACATGGCATTATCGCGTTCTAGCAATCTAAACCCGCAAGCTTGTTCCCACGACTTGATGGTCGTCTGGAAGGAAAGTGTCAGGCTCTATTATCAAGTAGAGAAAACTATGATAGACCAAAAATCGGACAGCACCTTTACATTACAATAATGGCTCCTCTAATTGACTTGCACTACTGAAACAGAGACCACCAATGTTGAGTTCAAGTCTTTGGGGATTTACTGCCCGACCTTCAATCCTTCCGACTACAAGTCGGGTGGTTGGCAAGTGCTGTCGGAAAAGCAATTTTAAAAGCAAATTTCGAATGAAAATATTGCTGTGTTATATAGGTTAAGGTAGAGTGTAAGAAAAATCTCAGAATACTTGGACCCAAAAAAATCTTGACTCTTACGGAAACAACAAATAATGCAGTCTCCGAACAATTAATGATTTTGGATTCTTGGCATATAACCGGGCGGGCCGGCAACAGGAAACTAAAAATCATGTGAAGATCCTTAAACTCTTCAGAAATTTTTCTCTTCCCCTTGCCCACGATCGCACAAAAACAATCTGTATCATTTCCCCCTGAGTACATGTCACTTTCCTTTTGTCCTTCTTTCTTGAACCACATTATTTGCAACACATAACTCTTTTTTTCCTCACAAAACTCCCAACAACAATTCTTCCTTCCAAAGTCTATCCCCAAAACCCATAACCTCCGAGAACACCTTCAAAACTTTTGATCCTCTTCCCCACTGCCCATTAAAATCCCCAACACATAAGTCCAATTCATCGACGCTTTGACATATCCCATTCTTTGCCAACTCTCATTAAAAATGTTCCTTTTCTGCACACTTCCTTAGCAGAATTATTTTTTTGCAACTGAAAAATTTCAGAAAGGGAAAAACAGCAAGTGTTCGAATGAATCGCCATTCAAGTACATGTTGTTCGTAGTGTCCGTACGGACAGATGATCATTATAACTATCAAAATTTTTTACCTTATATAACATTGATTTAAGTTTATCACTGGCAAGTTGCAGGTGTGACAGTGTAAAGAGACTCATTTACCGACATGCAAAATCTGATTTTTGAGTATTTTTTTTTTTGATTGAGCAAAATCACTGATACTGCATTAAATTGGAGGATTACCATGGATAATCAGTCGAGGTCTATAATAATCATGGACAGGTCTGAGGTAAGTGGTCGATCAGTAAACTTTACGAAGCCGATTTTTCTAACGGAACAATGGGACCACTTATGTTGCTCTTCAAAATCTTTTTAGAACGCTCTACAGTTTCCTAAACGGCTCCAGCGACAGTAGTAAACACAATAAGCAAATTCTATGAATAGACATGTGGAAATGGGTAGGGCTAACATGCCGAAAAATGCCTGAAATTACTTACCCAAGGTACCGGACCACTCGGGCGCAATCTCCGTTGATCAAAGTGGTCGATGCTGCTTTCGTTTACCATCCGGATTGTGCCTGTCAAAATTTGCATTTGAATGTTGCCCATATGCAAATCGTATTGTTGTTAAATCCAGGCACGTTGGCACAGGAAGTGGCGCCTACCAGGCGCCGGCCATTGGAAATACAATTTTTTTTTCAAACAGAAATTTGACACAATTAGAGTACACATTATTCTTAAATTCTTTTAAGTCTTAACGTAAGGACTCAATTAATGAAAATCTTTTACTGTGATTAAAATTACTGCGGTCTCTAGTGTACAGCATGATTTACAGTGTGAGCTAGACTGCTAATCCTGTGATGTCATTGTCTTAGACACGAGTTGATGGTGACCGTTTCATCATGATTGTCCCTCTGTGGTAGTCTGCATATTCGCAATCACCTAAGCTCCAAAAAGAGCATGTTGAACGAACGTGAAATGCGAAACACGGGGATCGGCGGCCTGTCACAGCCGATTAACGCCTATGGACCTGGACCTCTCCACAGGTCAGGGCCAATGGAGAGTTGTTATAGAGACCCTCGGTGATGAGATAGATGTAAAAACACATGGCGCTGTGCTGACATAGAATCGTGGATAGAAGCGGATGAAATTGCCGAGTTTTTCCTTCACACGTGAGTCATCGAGTTTGATATTACAGACCACAAAGTGCCTTAGTTAACATTATCCAAGGTAGTACTGCTCATGGCATATGTGGACCAAACGTCTGCGAGCATAATGCTTCTGGAAATGTACATAAGCTTTTTCGCCGGGATCCATATTGCCCGCACAAATGTCGACCTATGGGGATACAATTAGGGTGCTCGTTAAACCGAAATATGGGGGTATGAGGTTGCATGGTGGTGGAGCTGGCCGGAGTATCAATCATTGGCAAAAGTGTAGTTTTATTTGACCTACATGGTTTTACTGGTTCAATTTACTACTTAAATTACCCCAAAATCGATCCACTCACCTTCAGAAAACCCTTTTCTATCCAATGGCTGCGCTTTAATTTAACAAACAGTTTTGTTTTAAAATGTCCTTAAATTGATATGAAAGAAAAATGGTCAAAAAATCCATTTTCAAGCTTCTGACATGCCGATAAACACTCCCGATGAGGCTTGCACCGCCTAATTTAGCGTGAGCGTATTTATGCCAAAACACGCTGTTACCCAATCGGGATGCCCCTACTTGTCCCTCATCAAAACTTTTGGACCAATCAGGGATGGGTTACCAAAAGTAGTTCGGCCATTTAATGGGCGTCTTCATCTTAAGAACGAGTGCGTTTTATGCAAAGTCTCTTCCCTTTTTCTACAAAACCCACTTCTTTCTTTCAGTATTAACCCTGTTTTCCACAGTAACACGGAATGTTAGTGTTATCGATTTGTAGGTAATTTCACGATTTTGTTTACATGTTTGGTGTCTTCAGGCCAGGAAAGAAATGTTGCCGATTTTGGCGAGTTTCATAGTTGTTTGACCTTGTCTGTTACCCCATAATTTCCCTCATTTGTCAAGCCCTCATGCCCTTCTTCCAAAAAATTAACATTGTTCGAAAGTTTCATGGGAGCTATCTAATCTAGTCTGGGTGCTTTAGAATGAGGATTAGAAAAACACATTTTCTCCCTATATAGGGTTTAGGAGTCCTATAAACTACACTATTACCCAATCATTCATGACTGAGCTGAGCCTGCCCGGCCCAGGCCGCCGGGGATTGATTAGTATTTCTGCCACCACTTAAAATTGGCACCTTTAACATGCGGTTTATTCCGTTAACGTTGCCGCGAATTCGTAAGCCTGTGCGTGGCAGAACAGAATACTAAATTCTTTCCCAGGCCGGGGCCGAGTGATCGACAAATCGAAAGAGTATAGTATTTTCCGAATGGCTTTATTAATATATTCGAATTTCATTCCCCGTACTACGGCCACTACACTATAACATGATTTCCATTGAAGTGTAAACTGATACTCCATGAGTATACAACGCGCCTACCGCAGGCAAGTACTACCGCGATACCGGTCAATGCATACAGTGCATGCAGCCAGTGACAGTGTCAGTGGAGTGCAGTGTGGAGGGCGTTCACGACGTTTACTGGTTTACGGAAGTATACCGCTACCTGAATTTACGGACTCATAAACCACCTCATTATGAGCCGTGGAAAATGAATTGAATATCTGTAACATAATGAATATCATCCTGATCACAATTCATTCAATTTCAATTGATAAAACAACGCTTTTCAAAACCCACCTTGTACACCAACTCCACTTCGGTCGCCATTTTTCATGTTTACGCTTTGACAACCTAATGTAACCTTTGACCCGATCAGACATTTTTGGTCTTCTTCAAGGCCCAAAAAAGAAATCGCTACAAAAACCCCTTAGTGGAAAAGGGGGTACGGGGATGTGCGGCCGAGAAGGGTTGCATTTTCAGCAATTTTGGCATATTGAACGGTCCCTTTTTCTTGCAAATTGGTATATGAAACTTGAAAGGGTTGCATTTCTGTTGCAAGTGATTTTCCAATGTTAACAAACCACAATGTGAAAAATAGTGCTGCCAGAATACATTTTAACAGTTAGTTTTCTCTCAGGTTTTGGGGCTTCGCCCCAAAAACCTTCACCAAAGCAGGTATAAGGATGGGTAGCAAATCCGTCATTTTTGGTATATTTTCGGGGTAGTGGTTCAATTTTTTTTTTTTTTTTTTTTTTTTTTTTTTTTTTTTTTTTTTTTTTTTTGAGAACCCCCCCCCCCCCCCCCGGGCTACAAAAATACAAGATTTCGCCCGGCCCGCGGGCTCGGGCCCGCGGGGATCTCGCATTTTTTCTGATCACATCATCACATGATTTAATCCCTTTTCTGACTACGAGTTCTGTACGACATCAAACCACTTATCACACTTCTACACGGCGCCCAATTCAGTTTCCCCCCGCTTTTCGCCCCAATCAGTTTATTTACTTTATTTATATTCAGGTCAAGAACTCCGCAAAAGAAACTCAAGTTCGTAGTGTGATAAACATTTGCTTGCCAAGACTATGCAAAGGGGCGGAACTGCAAACTTTTTCAGGTTGATGACACATGAATCAGCGCGATAACATCTTGTGGTTTTCGACTACAATAGTGGCCGCGATGGGGAATGCACGACCCGTTTCCATGGCAACCAATATAGGTGTGTCCATCTCCTACATAATTTGAAACTCTCATCGAGATTTTCAATTACAATTCTCATAACTTTATGGGGTCAAAACCTAGTACAGGGAACCTTACCGTAGTTTTTTGACATGGTGGTCGGCACGACGTAAAGGCCAATAATGCATGGAAAAGCGCGTAGCAATCAAGCAATGTATAATATAAAGGTAGACTCTTGGACTTGTCGACGCAGTGCCCTGCGTCGGAAGTCAATACAAGAAAATTAAACCCTAATGGCAGCAGCTTCTCATGCACCTACTTGTACTTGCTGAAGTTCTCCTGCAATTCGTTTCTCGATGAAAATAAATATTGGCCAGGAATTGTGGAGATCTTTCTTGTCGGGTGCATGCTACACGATTGACTTATGTAATGTTGTTTACTACAAATGAGGTGATTCGTAAAGGGAAATGCAAAAGATTGATAATGACTCGTCGACATGCCCGAAAAAGTTCAGTAGACTCCGTTGTACTAGTCAAAACCATTAAATCGGCGCCAGTTGGAAAAAAACCGTGTCGAAATTTTGGTATCAGAAGGAAAGCGGCTATTTTCTCATTTACCCTGTGAAATCGTGGCTAAATGATGTTTGGTTTTGGAGTTATGAGCGAAAGTGTACTCAATTTTGTCCGGGATTTTGTCGGACCAAATTTAGGTTTACACAGTATCCATGGGGCTCACAATAAATTTCAACGTTTCTTAGCTGTCACATCCAACGGATTGGAAATATCGGCGCGAAAACTTTACAGGATGGGGTTTTGGGTGAAGGCCCTTCTATCAAGATGTTAAAACATTATATAATTAAAATTCGGACATCCCCTTTAATTCTTACATTTATTCGTACCTCAACAGTATCTGATCACATCGCAATCACAGATTTTAAAAAGTAAACATGGAAACGTGTTAAATTTCAAGGCACCAAAAATCCCCCCGGGACGGCCCTTCTTTCTTGCTGGTTTCGCGAAACGACGTTTCAAGAGCTGGAGTTGACTTTGACCCCAGTTAATGACGTCAGAGTAGCAAGTTGTAAACAAATCCACGTGGTCTAACCGCACACAAATCGTCGCGTGCACGTGCCGTGCATACAGCAGGACCAATAGGACATCGCACCATGCGTTACTTCAGACACATTGCTTGACGTACGAAAAAACAGCCGTTTACAATACAGCGTATTATTATCGTAATTTAGCGGATCCAACTCCAGAAAAATTATGCCATACAACACATACCACCCCAAACGCAGAAGTCAACTGTGGAAGTATACATGCAAGAAAACTGAGCCACGCGCGAGCGTGTTATTGTTATGGGGTTCCACGCGTGACGACCAGGACGCGTATTTGTTACTCTGATGTCACTTCAGGGGTCACGCTGCCAGCGCGAGAATCACTTTCTTTTGGAATTCATTTGAAAGCTGGTTGAAATGCACAGGAATTCTGCCCCAGCAATGTGTTTTTTGATTCAAATCTACGGTTTTCAGTTGTTATATGGTGCTCATGCAGATTTTACATGATACCAAACATACATGTGACTATGAATAAAGCCATTTTTGGTGGTATTATACGTATGTTTTAAAGCAGTCCATGGACCTTTAAATCGAAATTTCTTTATCCTAATGAATATTAACAAAAAAGTAAAAAAAATATATGACATTTTTGGATCTTAAGTAATCGTATATTTCAAACTAAGAAAGTTGTATTACAGAGTTCTGGTCAAAACACCATGTCGCAATAAAAAATAGTTTATTTCATGTCATGTTTCCTGTTCAGACGCAAATTAATTTGACGTATATTATCAATGAAAATTCTAGTCCCATTAATGTATTGGACATAGGCACAAATTGAAGAGATTGATTAACTTTGGCCTCATAAAAAAATAATGATGTATTTGGTAGCCACACCTAAGTGAAACCTACGTTACCATGTACAGTATAATGATGATTCCGCGTGGTTACAGCTTGAAAATTAGCTTCATTACTTAAATATATATTCTTGTTGGTCGTCATACGACAGTCGATGATTCGAGATACTACTGCAATCAGGTATGTGTATTAAAAAATCGGCAGGGCGTCAAGATTGAAAGGTACAGCCCCAAAACACGGTTATGGTTAAAGAATGAATCAACATACGTTACTTCAGAACAAAACTAATGAAAGGTGGAGTAGCTTTTTTAAACTTATCAGTTCTAAGCAGCTTAGTAACCTAAGTACTTCATTAGAATCATTTCATTTTGCAGTTTCTACCATATTCATTGGCTGCCGTGGACACCTAAAATGAAACTACAAGATAGAAACCATACGTTACTACGTATTTCAAACAGTTCCTAAATCAAAACTTTAGCGTCCGACTACCCTATGCTGTCGATGGATCGAAATATGAAGCGCCATAATGCGTTCGAAAGCTCATTGACAATTTGAGAAGCTCGATAATGACGGGATTTTAAAGTGAAACGTGTCGCAAATCAGTGAAAGTATCCACGGATTTTGCCCTTAAGGCAATATATGTTTTTAACTGCTAAATCAAGTAAAATTTTATTCCCAGTAATGTAATGGTACTCTTTGGATACCGGTAGCCTCGGGGTCAAAACGACCAAACAGTCACTGATAATATTTTACAGTGCAATATCAGAAAATATAGGTAGAAATTTGTAACGTAAGCTTCATAATCATGTCACGTAAGTTTCGTTTTGCAACCTTTCAATTGGTGAGGTGTTTTTATAGGATATTAAGTATGTATTAAACAATCGCCAATAATGAAGTTCAAAGGGATAAATTATAACAAGGGTTTCGACAAGTGTCAAATTCATATATAATAAAATCTACCTATAAGCATGCATGTTAAACATGTGGTAACGTAGGTTTAACAAATAAACCAGCGAATTATGTATTTATACTTTGTTACTATGAACAGTGTTTTTATTTTCAAGGTATTATTTAAATAATAAACGGTATACTGTAAGTAATGAGGAGTGTGTGGTTATTCTGTTAATTTCGGAATTACTTGTTACATAGAGTTAAAAGTTAACGTAAGTTGCAATAATTATAATGACATTTTACATAACCACGGTAACTCATGCCGTCTTATTATCTATTCGTTAAATGGCCGCGAAAAGCAAAGAAAGAGTTGTGGGTCACATACAAGGAGAACCTATGCAAGATAGAGCCTTCGAAACGTCTGTCAAATAGGTTCTTTAGCATAAGAAACGACCAGGCTGCATGATAAAGACAAAAATGAGCAATATGTACAGAGTCATTAATCTCAATTAATCTTGAGAATCAAGATTAAACTAATCATACGTTGGTAGGTTCCGTGTTACATTTCAAAAGTGATGCACGTTTTAGTTTGACCTAGATTGTTGAACAGGCTAGCATACCATATGGTAGGTTTTAATTAGTTCTTTTATAATGAGGAAACTTGAGATAAACCTTAAATCTGATGCTAAAACTTGGTTGCTTCGGAAGTGTTGAAATAGTGTTGTATAGGTTTGTGCTAAACCAATGACGATTTGAAGTAGATTAGGTATAAAAATATGTTGTTTGTCGTAACCGAAAACCGACCTTAAAAACCTAGACTTTTGATTTTTGTTTATTTCTTTATTAAAAAAAAGAGATAAAGCAAAAATCCGCCGACCCACTTGTTCCCCCAAATTTCACCAATGCCATTGATTTTCTTGAGACACTTGACAGCATGGGAAAACAGAAATATTAAAATCATAAAAGTGTTTAAGTTAAAGTTGAATGTTTTGATTTTGAAAAAACAAGCGCTGAATTTGTAGTTAAACATGTATTTTATCTAACTCTCCAAAAACAAAAACAAAAGACCGACGACCGGACCGACCTGCTTTTTCTTACGTTACGGAAACAAACATAATGCTTTACCTTGCAAGGTATTGAAAGAGTGGTGTTGATCTTACATTAAACATACGGTACTGGATTTCAATGTTCCAATGGGTCAAAGCAACTTTGTTAGTAGCTGGTAATGATATGAAAACGTCGCACTTTATCGTTGATAACAGGGAGCGAATCACAACGATTGTTTTATTAGTCTATGCGCTTCCCATGAAAAGATGGTCGGTTACGATCCTGCAAAGTAAGTAATATAATGTATAATCAAGAAAAGTGGACATTTTTGGGGGAAAACAAAGTGCAATTATGTCAAAAACAAATACCTGCCCAATTGATTCAGAAAGACGGGGGTTTTTCCAAATTGGATGTATTTATGTATAGCGTTTTTTTGTAAGTAAAATGTTTCTGATCTATAGACCTATAAAGCGTTAGTTTGATAAAATCATTTTAAAACTTACGTTACCCTTTGTCCAAACATTCGGACAACACAAATCCCTATATTGGAAATGCAAAATAATCTGGCATATAATGACAGATATAACTACGACACAATTGATGATTTTGGGTAGGTATTTTAATTAGGAAATCATTCATGACAGTTTGTATTGCCATTGAGAAAAAATAATCATGTTAACGGATCTTTTTATTTGCGAATTAATTCAAAGACCGTCAGAAATTACTCATTTCGTAGATGATACCTAACCATGAAGGGGAATCTTACCATTTCATTTGAATGATCATTGGATTAGACAGAACATTAATCTTAGTTAATTTCCTCGCTATTCACCATGTAGAGCAGTACATGATTGTGTAACTTACATTATGATAACATACGTTACATAATGGTCATGTCATGTACATTCATAGTAAATTGATCATTCAATGTAATAATAGCCATGTTAGCGCAGCAACGAATGCATCATTTGAAAGCAACAGACCAACTTAGGTAAACTAGCATAAAAATACAAGACACAAAAAGGTCATTGTGTATTAATTTGATCTAAAAGATTCAACTTATGAGTTAAAGTTGCCCAAAATATTTTCAGATCACTGAATCAATTTACTACCTAGAAATCAAAAGACTTACATAAGTCCTGTAATAAATAAAACACATTTTGAGGGAATTACCGTGTACCTTTGTGATTGAAATCTTCATTTTATATGTTAAATCAACATGATACGTAAGTTACTTATGAAAATACAAGACGTAAAGTTGAAGTTGTTGTGAAATTAAAAGTTCGCAAGATTACCTGGTTGATTTTTTCAAAAAGAAACTTGAGGTACCGTCTTTCATTTCTTATAATAAAAAGTTTGTTGTGTTGAATGTCATTTTTTGTCATTTTCATTTCCACTTGCGCCGATTTAATTGTTTTGACCCTATTGGGGTAGCACAAATGCTATTTTTTGACCCCAAGTGGCTGCCATTGAAAAACCGCACGTTCGGCATTAGCCGTGAGTGTCGTGTAATCCCGAACAACGCCATTTTTTTGTTTTGATTATAACTTCGTTTCTAACCAGTTTATTTAAGAAAAATATGTGATATATTAGAGTTTTGCTTACACTTATTTTGATATGGTTACCTTTACCAAACCTTGTTTACCATGGACTTATTGTCTTTAATCGAATGGTGTTCGGCCTTACCCGACTTACCCCTATATGTTGTTAGCCAGCTACAAGAGCAAGCCAATGAGTATAAGATCCCGCTCAGCTTTGCCTGAAGTGACTATGAGAAGGCGTTTTACCTTGTTGATTCAAACCACTCTTCACAGCACTTGTGAAACCCAAAGAAGTTGACCCAGCCTACATCAATTTTCTTACGTGATCTTTACAGTGGTGCCTTCACCTGAAAGCTCCACAAGGCCGGTTGACAAGATCAAGCTAGAGAGGGAGCAAGACAAGGAGAACAAATTTCACCCAAACTCTTCAGCTCATGCCTCAAGATGCCATCTAAGGCAGATTAACATGGAAGAATAGGACTCAACATTGAAGGTGAAAATCTCTCTCACCTGATCTAATTTGCCAACGATATTATCCGATTGTCAAGTCACCAGATGAATTGGAAAGGCATGTCTAAATGCATTCCAGCATCAACCCAACCACAGAAAAAGCAAACCTGTCGGACTCAGCATGCATGTTGGGAAAACCAAAATGATGTTTAATGACCACAAACCAGTAACTCCAAGATAACTTTAGACGGGAAAGTCCTTTTCGAGTCCACATCTACATCTAGCCGGATTGGCCACCTGGCATGCGTTATGACTTACGCCAGATATCAGAATAGCATTTAGGCTGGGGAGCATTTGCAACGTGGAAAACTCATGAAAAATAATAAGACAAGTATTGAGCTAAAGAGAAAGGTTTGCATGAAACTCTTTTCCTGTTTCTGACATACGGCAGTAAAACGTGTTCTTTGAATAACACACCCTCTCTGGAAGATTTTGCATTTGCCCTAGGAGATGAGCGAATCATGCTTGGCATCAGATTCAAGATAAAAAGAGATAACTGCTTGATCCAATCACAGATATATTTACTTCTGATATTATCGCCTGCCTAGGAGTGCCAAACATAGATGGGCAGGCCCATGTTGCAGACTGCATGAAACGAGTTGGACCAACATATTTACACAGTGGACCCCCAGAGAATTGACCTGAAAAGCCAGGACGTCCAAAACCAGATTGAGAAGACTAAATGGAGAGGGACAAACACTTGGTCCCACTTGGGACAAGATTGGACAAACGATAGATTTGTGGCAGCATTCTCGTGAGGGGTTCCTCCATCGTGGATGATCAAAGCCCTGGATCTGATAACCACGCAATTCGTATGTAGGGGTCGTAAACAGTGTGAGTCAATAAAACCCTAGCATCTCGAAATATTGTTTCTTCAAAGGGTAAACTTTATTTTTGCTTTCAACTGTTTGCTTTGGGCTGTTTACAGAGATAAACAGCTATCAGAAGATTTTTTATTTGGTTGTCTTTTGGACTTTGGGTTCAAAGACTCTTTCAATTTTGCGGAAGAGACCTAAAATTCTGTTTGGTGCCGAGTTTTAGCCATACAATGCTGATAGACGGACGCATACCATAACACATTATAGCAAAGCCAATTCACAACATGTCCATTTTCAGATGGTGTCGATTTCTTGCTTTCTTCTCGACAAAACATATCATTTTTGAATAAATGGGTCTATTGTGTCACATAATTATAAGTACCATATCTTCAAAAAATTAAATTACCATGTTTCATTTATTGAAAAAATGCACCTCCATAATCAATTTTTCAGTTCATGAACAAATGACTGCTCAGAGATTTTTGTTTTACATGTCTAAGGAATTATTTTTGCACAAATACAGTATCTCGTCTGGCATTCCCTAACATTGCAAACAACTACAGCTGAAGTTTTCTGTAAATAAATCGGAATTAAAACTTAAAATTCATAGCGCACTGCGGTTTTTTTCAAGCGGATACAAAACTTTCTATGGCTTCATCGACTCTTGCCTCCCAATTTTCGTTGTAGGTTAAAACCAGAAATCTTGACTGAACCAAAGTAAACCGTGGTCTTACACCAAGCTTATCTTGAATTTCTTCTTTAAGAAATTGAACAATTTTTTTACTTAGCATTTGTTGCTTTTGTAATCTCGGGGATATTATTTTATAATCCTTCAATTACTCTCCCCCCTTCGATTGTTAACAATAATTTGCTGTTAAAATGTTTATACTCAAATCCAACTGCTGAAGACCATGAAGATGTTACTTTCTATGTAGCGAGATGCCATCTTTGTTTGGCTGGAAAATCGGCCAAACAGATTTTTAGGTCTCACACACATAGGCGTAACTTATTCCTCCAAAGTCCAATGACACAAATAAACGTTTCCCCCTTCCTGAAAGCCTTTTATCCTTCCTTTAATAGCCATATCAACATTTGAGGTAAAAACATTCTTACTATTTTAATTTTTTTTTTAATTTTCTGAATGTAGGGTTTTTTTTGACTCACACTGTATAGGACCTAAAAAGTCCCTTAGAATTAAAGGCACATCAGTGATTTGGCAAAATTCAAAAAAATCAAAAAAAATATTCAAAAATAATATTTTTGCATGTCTGTTACCTACAGGTACCAATCAACATATCCTGAACAAATGATAGGGCCAAGCGACCATAATAAGGACAAAATCGCATAATATTTACATTACTGTCCGTTCGGGACACTTACTACAACACGTAACTGAAATTGAAGTCTATCTTTGAACACTAGATAGTTTTGCCTTGCTTCTCCTTTTCTGGGTCAATTACTCCTCAGTTGAAGAAAGTAACTTATTAGGGATCTACGCTTATATACTTCACTTTTAAAAAACTCTCGCTGCACATTTCAAATATTTTGACTCTTCGGATGAATCACTTAAGTGTCTATTAAATATTGCTAGGGATTGCTTGTAAGCTCTTGTAAGTAAGTACTGGAGTGTAGCAGGAAAGTATTGGCCTGTGATACTCGGAAATTGTAGCAATTGTCCCATAAATCCTTTTAGAAGTTGTGCAGCCCCCCCCCACCCCCACCACCAGACCACCCACCACCACCACCAATGGGGGAATGACCCCCCAACCAAACCCTTTTTTTTTGTTTGTCCTAGCCCTTTTTGCCCCAATCCCTGCAAGTTCTACCTACTCATTTTACAAATATTTAAAAAACTCCCTTTTATTAAAAATGAATTGAATGGATGCGATAGGCCCAGAGTTGCCCAGAGCCCCTATTTGCCGTGGGGGTGGGGGGGGGGGGGGGGGGGGGGGGGTATAAGGCCCTTAATTTATATCTTGCATGTGGTGAATATTCATTGAAAATCCTTTTTAGAGAATCTTTTGATTTTAATTGAGGCATGCAACCTAATTCAGGGTGTAACTACTACTGGTATTTTGATAATTCAAAGCCCATGTTTCATTTGTATTTTAATTTGACCGTTTCGAACCAT